>JAOVVI020012270.1:0-11675 GCA_028571085.2 Nepenthes alata | reverse complement strand
GAAAAAAATCTTGGATAGCTACGATAATCAAAGGCCCTACTTCCTTCCAGGTCACTTTGAAGAATTTAGCAGAAAAACCATCCGAGCTTGGGGCTTTATTATCATTAATTGAGAACAGGGACAGACGGATCTCCTCTGTAATGATTGGGCTACAGAGGCCAGGACAGAGGAGTTCAGGGACAACATGGAGGATAAATGGCCGGAGGCTCTCCTTATGGAAAGGAACGTTCGATCTACCGGAACCTAGGAGGTGAGTAAAGTGGTTGATAAAAAGGTGGTGAACTTCCTCCAAATTGCTTGCAGTTGAGCCTTCCTCTTTGGATAAGGAAAGGATCTTGTTTCTATTACGGTTGCTAGCTATTGATCAAAAGAAGTATTTCGTGCACTGATCTCCGTCTTTGAGCGATCTAATTTTTGCTTTTTGCTGAAGAAAATCAAGCTCTCGCCTCAGGGCTCTATGATATGCATCTTTAAAACTCTCTTCTTCATTAACCAATAGCTGAGGGGCAGAAAGGAGGTCGTTCTTCTGGCAGTCCTCAAGGGCCTTTCAAGTTCTGGAGACTTCTTCAGAGACATTACAAATGTTACGATTTAAATCCTTCATCCTCCCCTTCATAAGCCGCATTTTTTATTCAATCTGGAACATGGGGACTCCCTGGACAATACTCTCCCAACACTGATGAACAATGGGGATAAATTACGGATGTTGTGTGATGAAATTATTGAAGCGAAAGGAACCAGATTTCTGATGCCTCGAGGTTAAAGGGGTCAAAATGCAGGGTGAATGGTCCGATAGCCTAGCCAGGGGAAAGGAAGCTTTGTAGTTAAGTTCCATAAGCCAGGGACCATTTACAACCACTCTATCCAGCATATGGAAGACACAAGAACCAGACTCTCTGCCGTCATTCCAAGTGAAGAAAGCGCCATCATAGATCAGGTCTTGCAGATCACAGTCTATGAGACAATTATCTAGGGACAAAGCACTATTACCATGCCAACAACCTCCCAAATTCTCAGATGGTGCTCTAATGGCATTGAAGTCACCCAAAGCTACCAAGGCTTACCAGAGATAAGTTGGTGGATGGCATGCAACTTATCCCAGAGGATTCTCCGGTCAATCTCGGAGTTTGAGGCATAAATGAAGGCTATGAAAAATGAGTGATTATTGATTTTATTCAAGATTTTGCAGTGGATGATTTGGTCATCTTTTATCAAAATGCTCAAATCAACACTGCTATCATCCCAACCGATCCAAATACGACCAGAAGAAGTAGAGGAGTAATTCATCTCCCACTTCCACGATGGCATCAGCATTTTTGCAATATGGGATGCCTTATTTTCTTTAACACGAGTCTCAATAAGACCAATAATAATGCTGCGGGAGGAAAGGATGAAGTGTTTGACTTCATGGGTCTTAAGCACCCCATTTAGTCCACGAACATTCCAGCAGGCAACATTAACCATGGGGTGAGGGAGAAGGGGATTTTTTTCTTTTTAGGCTCCTTTGGTTTTTTTTAAAATTGATTTCGGCTGGAAAGCTCCTCTACCCTTGTCTTCATGGGCGGAGGGAGGACAACCTAGCTGGCTGGAATTACCAGCAACCACATGCCTTGGCATCTCGCTGGTGCCCCTAAGGATTGAAGATTTAAAACAAGAGGCAGAAACATTTAACTCCCCATTCTCCTGGGAAGACCAGGAGCTAGAACCTCTGGTTTGGGAATGAGCCATGGTATCAACCTTCAGCTCGACATCATTAGAAAAATGATGAACAGTTGAAGGCTCAAGCTGGTCAGTACTACTGCAAGCACGGATAGAGATACCATCAACCACGGAAGACTCAAACCGAATTGCCTTGCCTCTAACAGAGGGGTCCTGCGTAGCCAATTTGGGATTCACGTAAGCCACATTGTAGCCAGAAGCTGACTCAGCAATGTCATGAGCACAGTCACCAACACCCTCTCCCAACCAATCCGGATGGATACAATCATCGAAATTTTGGATAGCAGCAAAGGGGTTGGAGGAGGACGTAGGGGCAACAGGTTTCTTTGGTGCCACTAAAACACCAGGCATACTCTTAATCCCTTTAACCACCTTGGGACGGGCTCAAGGGGAAGAAGGGATTAAACGACCAGTGGGTTTATATTTAGGGGTCACCTTGCAGTGATCCTTTGAGTGACTAGAGGCCTTACAAGTTTCACAATGGAGAGGCTTCCAGGGGTATTCCATTGCCACGTCGACACCCTGAGATACCCCTGGATTTACTCCAGTATTGATCCTAATACGATTAGGCAGAGAAGAGGAAGCCGAGATTTCAACACAAATGCAGGAAAATCTCATACATTCCATCTTAGCTGTAGTAGAATCCAGCTGGAGGGGCTTCCCGATAGCACTGGCAATCCAGCTAAGGCCCAAGGGAGTCCAGATTATTCAATTGGACTTATACAAACACACATATTATTTGATTAGCAATTAAGTAAGGAAAATTATGCAAAATATTGTTCAGAATCATCGGTGGACAGTGCAAGCGTGAACAGCATCCAGATTCTCTTATTCATCTATTCTCAAAATTTTGATCATCCAACGGGTAAATTATAAAACCTAAGGCATAGGTAACTATAATCCCAAGTCACATTATACAATAAACCCCAAATCAAAGCTTAAACTGTGTTTGGGTGTGGGTAAGGGGCTCTGCGAATGAATTTCCATCTCGTACCACTAATTCAGATACCCAATCGATAGTATTATATACCTAAGTCATGCGTAGTCATTGTCTAGTCCCAAATTAAGCAAAAGCCCCAAAAATTTGTGAGTTTCATAACCGGGCGTGGGGGTTAGTATTTATGTTGTCTGAAAACTTACTTAAACTACAAATTTGGACTCCAAATTAACATACATGATTAGGTCTTGAGAATCATAAAAGGTAAGCCTCACTGAGTATCAAAATGAGGATACCCAAAAAAAATAAGACAAAAGTACACAAAAATGAAGGAGAAGAATATGAGTGTACTTGCCTCATCCTGATCTATCACCTTTTTAACTAGCTCTCGGATGAATTTTGACTCGTGGGCCCTCATCTCCTATCCTCTCTCTAGCTTTCTTTCTCTCTCTCTATAAAAAGTGGAAATGGCTAGAAAAAAGATGGGAGAAAACCCTCACGCAATATAAATATCCCAACTGGTGCTCAACTTCTTATCGAGCACTAAGACATCATCAAGGGCCATGCTCGAGTGCTCATCGGCCTAGCATGGAGCGCACCATTATGTTTTTCATGCCCTAGTGGTGCCTCAAGGGCTCCTCAGGTGCAAGGTTCTTTTTTTTGTTCCCGCATGGCTCCTAGGGTGATGGTCGTGCATGGGTCAGGCCCGCATTGAGCCTGCATCAAGCCTACTTTGTTTTTTCGCCGTCCAAGGCTCGTTTTGACCCTTCTAATCCACTTTTACATATTCTTGGACCCTAATTTTTCTTATATAACATTTAATAGGCTATAATAATTATAATGTAAAGCCCAAAATCTTATTTATAGATTAATATTTCTCGGTTTACAACTTCAGTTCCCAATTCATCAATTCCGGATCTTTGAGGTTTTTAATCTGATTCTTCTTCTACTTTTTGACCACAATTCGCCTATTTTAAGTCAATTACCTTCCAATTATCGTATTTTGAAAATCTGAAGCCTCACCATCTATATTAACCATACTTATAGGCCCAACTTCCTTTTTTTACTACCGAACTCAATTTTTCACATTCTAAACCTAATCCTTGATCATTATTAATTCAATTACACCCTAATTATCATATTTTAAAACTCAGGTCATCACAATATTGTTGATGGATATCAAAGCCATTGATGATATGGCATTCTGTACATATCTCTTAACAATGGAAGACTGATAGAGAGAGAAGCTTTCCCTTCTCTCTAGTTTTTGAACTGCTCCCCTTTCCCACATTTTGTGTCGGCATCCCTCGTCCGTTGCCCTTTCCTTTTTGCCGGTGCCTCACAGCACCGGAATCTCTAGCCCTTGCTCCCTGCTCCCTGTTCCCCTCTCTCCCCTGACCAAAATTTCCCTCCTGTCTCTACTTTCCGTTCGCGTAAGCATAGACGTCCTGCTGTCTCCTGTTATCCAGTGGCTAGGGTTTCTCCTAGTAACCCTGTTGCTCAGATGCCAGTTCCCTTAATTTATACCCTAAATGGGCACTCCAAACCACTTCACCCCTCTTCCCCCTCTTCCCCTCCTTCTTGGCCTTCAGCAATCGCATCCCCTTTGTTACCATCTTTCCTCTCCAATCTTGTCCATTCAATTTTGGCTATTGATTCTACGGCTCCCATTCCTTCTGATCCTTTTTCTACTTGCTGTGCTGCTTTTGTATCAGTCTCAGGAGTGAAACCGTCTTGGCTGAGCTTCCCTCCTGCCCCGGATGTCTCACGTGTTGTGGCAAAAGTGCCCAGGATGGCTGGTTTTGACCAGTTTGATGTATTAGGTGAATTGGTTGTAGTAGACTCTGGGCTCTCTGTTGGAGCTCAGCATTGCACCATTCTAGGTTACCAGCCAGCTCCAGATAAGATCCGTACATTTGCCACTAACGATGCTGTTAACAGCGTTCATGTGGGCTCACCAAATTTTTTGTACCCTGTTGTTCCCGTTGGCAACCCCTCTGGTCCGTCCAGGTCTCAGGATGTTCATCAGAAGGCACGTGGAGGGTTGCCTCCACTAGATAATCCTTTGGATTGTAGCCCTCATGGCTCCAAAATGGTCTGCCCTGACCCCCATCCTATCACTGTTGATGATGTAGTGTCTGGGACAAATGCCCTGAATCCCGTTCCTGGTCCTTCGTCTTCGGTGTCATTCCCTATTTCATGGGCATCCTTTGTTGTGAAAAATCATACTCAAGGTCAGTCTCCCTTACCTTTTTTCTCCCATTCGTTTAAGGAGGGGGAGGATTTAACCCCTCCTCTGGAAGTTCTTCAACATGGGGAGGCCATGTGGAGCGATACTTTGGTGGGGTACTTTCATGGTAACCCACTGCACTTTCAAACCGTGAACCATATTGCTAGGAAAATATGGGCATGGTTTGACCTCAAGCATGTTCCGGGCAACGATCAGGGATTCTTCTATTTTAGATTTGCCTCCAATCCTATGCCTGATAAATGGCTATCATGCGGTCCCTGGTCCTTTGCTGGCAATCCCCTATTCCTCAAAAATGAAAATTAGGGATGCCACTAACGAAAGATGTTCATCGAAAATTCCCCATCTGGATTTCCCTATCCAACGTTCCCGTGGAATTTTGGACTCCCATTAAATTGGGTTGGATTGCAAGTGTGGTTGGGCGACCTATTCATTTGGACCCTGTGACAGCAAAATTAGAGCATATGAACTACTCTCGGGTGTGTGTGGGATTGCGGCTGATGACCTTTACCGTCCTCTATTCGTATTAAATCGCACCCATCCCTAGGTATGGATTCCCAGGCCAGTGTCAAAATTGGTATTGAATACCAGGGTAACCCTATTCGTTGTAGTCTGTGTAATCACCTGGGACACTCTTCCCCTCGCTGCCATTTGGCAAAACAGCCTCGTTCGTCTGGTAGCGCTCGGTAAGCCCAAAAGCACCCCTCCTCTCGGGGTGAGTCCTCCAAGGCTTCTTCTCCTTTTAAGGAGCCTCCCGAACCCCCCAGTCCTCCATCATCTTCCCAGGACTATTCTAATTCCTTTGTGACCCTCCAAGGTCTCGGTGAGGAGACGTGCTCAATCTCCTGCTTGGACTCTAACAGGAAGGATGGGCATGTAATAGATCCAGTCCAGATAGTTTCCGGTCCCTCTTGCTTTGAAGTATCTACCTCTGGGACTAAAGGTCGGTTGATGTCGACCGTTTGGAATGTTGACCAATGTCGATCCCCCTGCCTTGACAAAATTGACAGCCGGATTGTCCCACTTGGCAATTTGGCTTCGCAGGGGCCTTCTGGCAATGTGGATCTATCCCCTGTTAAACAACAATTTGGGCCTCCTGATCCTCACCCTCCTCTTTCTAGGTGTTCGCCTCCCTTGACCGTTGATGTATCCCGACAGGGGGATGTGGCGAGATCCTCAGATGAGCGACCCTCATACACATCCAGAGAAGCTGGTGTTGAATCTACATCCGTCCAGGATTGTAAGGCCGAAAGTGTTCTCCTGCTTAAATCTATTTTGAAAAAACCAAAGGGGCCTAAAAAGAAGAAAACCCCTTCTCCGAAGCCCCATGGTTAACATTGCTTGCTGGAATGTACGAGGATTTAATGGGGTGCTTAATACCCATGAAGTTTACCACTTCATTCGTTCCTCCAGTAGCAATATTGTTGGTCTCGTGGAGACCCGTGTTAAAGAATCTAATGCATCCCTTATTACTAAAAATTTGATGTCGTCTTGGCATTGGGAGATGAATTACTCCGCTACTTCTTCAGGTCGTATTTGGATTGGCTGGGATGAGTGCAGGGTTGATCTGACCATTTTTTTCTAAAGAAGACCTACTCATCCACACCAAAATCCTGAACAAGATTAATAACCAATCTTTTTTCATTTCCTTTATTTATGCCTCTAACTCAGAGATCGAACGTAGAAGTCTCTAGAACAAGTTGCGTGCTATCCAGCAACTTATCTCTGGTCAACATGGGCAGTGTTGGGCAACTTCAATGCCATTAGAGTGCCATCTGAGAATCGAGGTGGTAGCTGGCATGGTAACAGTTCCATGGGCTTAGATAAATGTCTCATAGACTGTGATCTGCAGGACTTGAACTATGATGGGGCTTTCTTCACTTGGAATGACGGTAGAGAGTCGGGTTATTGTGTATTCCGTAAGTCGGATAGAGTGGTTGTTAATGGCCCTTGGCTTATGGAGCTTAACTACAAAGCCTCCTTTCCCCCGACTAGACTATCTGACCACCCACCCTACATTTTGTCCCTCGTAATTAGGAGTCATAAAAAATCTGGTTGCTTTCATTTTAATAACTTCATCACTCAATATCCTCATTTTATTTCCATTATTTAACAGAGTTGGCAGTGTAGTGTTCAGGGGTCCCCATGTTCCAGATTGTGTCTAAATTGCAGATGATCAAGGGGAAGATTAAGGAATTAAATTGTAGCATTGGACACGTCTCTGAAGAAGTCTCCAGAACACATAAGGCCCTTGAGGACTATCAGAAGGCTGGTATCCTCCCTACTCTTCATCCCATCATTAATGAAGAAGAGAATTATAAAGATGCTTATCGTAGAGCCTTGAGGTAGGAACTGGATTTTCTTCAGCAAAAAGAAAAATTTAGATAGCTCAAAGATGGTGATCAATGCTCAAAATATTTTTTTCGCTCTATTGCTGGTAATCGTAACAGAAATAAGATCCTTTCCTTAATTAAAGTGGATGGCTCACCCACCAACAACTTAGAAGAAGATCAACATCTCTTCATAAACCATTTTACTCGCCTCCTGGGATATGGCAGAGCGAATGATCATTTCCACAAGGTTAGACTCCGGCCATTTATCCTCCATTCTATTCCTAAACACCTCCGTCTTGGCCTCTATAGCCCAATTACTGCTGAAGAGATCCGTCTGTCCATTTTAACAATTGATGATTGTAAAGCTCCAGGCCCGGATGGTTTCTCTGCTAAATTTTTCAAAGCGGCTTGGAACGTAGTAGGTCCTTTGATCATTGAAGCTATACAAGACTTTTCCTGCATGGAAAGCTCCTAAAACAGATTAATGCGACTATTTTAAGCTTAATTTTGAAGGTCAAGTCTCCCATAAAGGTTTCTGACTTTCATCTCATCTCCTACTGCAATGTCTTGTACAAGATCATCTCTGGGATTATTGCCATCCGTCTACAGCCAACATTGCTTTTTTTAGCCGACAATAGCCAAACAGCTTTCGTTGTTGGAAGGAACATTGGAGATAATATTCTTCTGGCCCAAGAATTACTTCATAAATATCACTTGAATAAGGGAGTCCCATGCTGTGCTTTGAAGGTTGATCTGATAAAGGCTTATGACTCCATCCAATGGGATTTTATGTTGGCAGTTCTCGAACTGATGGGTTTTCCTCCTCCAATGATCATATAGATTAGGCAATGCATTACCACCACTTCATTCTCTATCAATTTAAATGGCGAGTCTTTGGGTTTCTTCTATGGTGCCAAGGGTCTCAGACATGGGGATCCTCTATCGCCTTATCTCTTTGTTTTGGTGACGCTGGTTCTGAATGGTATTCAAGAAGTCAAAGCCCCGCGTAATTCAAACTTTCAGTATCACTGGCGATGTGAGAAATCAAGAACGATTTTGCTTAGTTTTGCGGACAACATCCTTCTTTTTTCCAAACCCGACATAAAGTCTATTCAGATTTTACATGATTGCCTTAATGAATTCAAAAATCTATCAGGGCTTTCTCCAAATCTTGATGAAAGTGTGATTTCTATCTGCTCGGGGAATGAGGACACCAATCTCATTATTCAGGTCATTCTCGGTTTCAAAAGAGGTAAACTCCCGATTCACTATCTGGGTGTCCCTCTCATCACCACTAAGCTATCCATCTCAAATTGCAAACCTCTCATCGATAAAGTACAGCATAGAATTTCCTCGTGGAGTAATAGATGGCTTTCTTTCGGTGGGCAGCTTCAGCTTATTTCATCCATCCTCTTGATAATCCACAATTTCTAGGCCTATTTGTTCATCATTCTAAAAATCGTACTGAAGAGTATGGATCGGTCCATCCGCCACTTTCTGTGGCACGGTTCCACCGATGGGAATTATACAGCTAAGGTTACCTAGAAAGATGTTTCTACGTCTAAAGAGGAAGGAGGATTGGGCATAAAAAATATTATAGCATCTAATAAAGCCTTGTTGTGTCGCCTTCTTTGGAGGATCATCACAAAGGACCTGGCCTCTGTTTGGGTCTCTTGGTGTTATGCTTATCGCATCAAAGATAGGTGCATCTGGATCATAAAAATCCCGGATTCAACTCCTTGGAGTTGGAAAAAACTCATAAAAACATCGTACTATTCTTCGCCCCAAGATTCACTATCATATTAGTAATGGAGTTGACACATTCTTATGGCGAGATTTTTGGCATCCTCTTGGACCTTTCTGTGATCAGTTCAATGGGAGAGTCAGGTGTATAACTTGGTTTCCCTCTGATGCAAAAGTCAAGGATATCATCAAGCTAGGAAAATGGATGTGGCCAAATCCGTTTGATATGGAGGTTGCAGAGATTGTTGAAAGCATGCCACCTTACAACCCTTATTCCTCCTATAGAGATGTGGTAAAATGGTGTGAAGACAGCAATGGGGTTTTCTCGACTAAATCTGCTTATGGGCTATTCCAAGAGTCTTTAGAAAAGGTGGCTTGGTTTAACCTTGTCTGGGGCCCGAAGCACACTCCGGCTCATGCCTTTATACTGTGGCTGGCTATTCGCCAGAGACTTAGCACTTTGGACAGAGTGAGCACTTTCATCCAACAAGCGACATCTTGTATCCTGTGTACAAACGGATCTGAAAGTCACGACCACCTCTTTTTTGCTTGCCCATTCACTTCGGCTATTTGACGGATGATGCGTCGTAAGGAAGGGATGAGTTCACCTTATCCAGATTGTCATTCCAATATTATATGGGTTGCTAATATATGGAAAGGTAAAAACCTCAAAGCACTCTGTTTTTGCCTCATTCTTGCTGCCTCAGTTTACTATATTTGGAAAGAAAGAAACCATCGCATTTTTAAAAAATCATTGCCTCATAATGAATCCCAATTGATTAATCTAATCACTTCTGTGGTTCAGTGCAAACTGGAAAATGCTCCCGTAGACAGGACGCATCGCTACAGATCTATTCAGACAAGATGGAGTATCCCTCATTTGAACTTGAGGTAGGCAATCGATCAACGCTTAATGGGCTATTAAAGTGAACTATGATTGAGTCTGGTTGCTGCGTGGGGCGGGTGCTTTTCTTTTTCTACTACTGGTACTGCTGACGGGGACACATGGACCATGTTGAGGTTAATTTTTGGGAGGTTAGCTCGTTGACTGCGTCAAGGTGTTTAGGCGGTATGATTGTTGCCTAGGTCATCGGTTTGCAGTATGTGCTGTCGTCCGCCCTGTTGGGTTGGCTGGTTGGGCTGACGTGACAGTTGTGGGACTTTGCATCTTCGAGGCCTGGATCATGAAAAAAAAGAGGAGAGGCATGGTCGTAGAGGGGCTCAGCATCCTCAGGGTTGGCTGACTCATGGAAAAAAAATTATTATTTGCATGTTAGCTTGTTGGGCTGACATGAGCGAAGAGGGCTCATCACCCTCAGGCCTGGCTGACGTGGACTAGCTTGTTGCCTAGTTTTGTTGGTAAGCTTATTGCTTGGCTCCGTGGATTATGGTCTACACTTTCACCTGCCCTGTAGGGTTGGCTGATTGGGCTGATGTGGGCGTTGTGGGACATTGCATCCTTCAGTCCTGGCCCCTAGAAGAAGAAAAAAAATGATGACGAGTTTGCTTGTTGGGCTGTCATGGCCGTAGAGGGGCTCAGCTTCCTCAGGCCTGGCTGACGTGGACGTCATGGCTCTTTGGGGGCTGGGCTTATTATCTGGGTTGTGGTCGCACTTAATTGTCTGGCTCCAAAAAAAAACCTTTCGCTGGTCAACCAGTTGATCGGCTCCATGGTCTTTGGACAGCGTTCCGGCCCACACAAAAACGGTGGCAGGTTGTGCTGACGTGGATGTTTTTGGGTTCTGCAACCCTCAGGCCTAGCTGACGTGGATGAGCACCTAAAAGTCATCTGGTGAATTTTACTTTATTGCTTTGATTAGGATGTTGCTGAAGATGCTAATTGGTGGATGGGTTTCTGGAACGGTTCGTCACATTTCCCAGAATGGGATGCCTGCTGACTTGGTTGTAGTGGTTCTTTTGGGCTGTATGGATCCTTCACTCAAAAGCTCCCGATCCTGTTGCCGGCAAGTATGCATCTTTCGGTGGATACGCAAAGGCTTTGTGGCTGCTAGCTTTGGCTAATGTGGACGGTTGGGTTGGCTAGACACACCAGTCATTCTCTCATGTTCCAGGATTGGGTAGTTTCTATTCCGGTTTGCTATTTCTCGCTGAGACTAAAGGCCGGATCATTATTTTTGCTTAGCCCTGTTGTGGCTGCTGATTTTGTCTGACGTGGAAGATTGACTACGATGGGCACATCGGTCCTTCTCTCACACGTTCCTGGTTTTTGGCAGCTTGTCAATGCTTGTGACTTAGAGGATGGAAGAGTGCTCTGGTGCAGTATTTAGTATTGAGGCTTCTGTTGGGCTTGAAGACTGATGGATTGGCCGTGTGTTTTTTCTTTATATACCTGCTTTTTATTTTTTTTCATGTTTCTTTCACGGTTTGCTCGGGGTAAGTCATAACGGCTTTATTTTAACTCTAAGTCGGCAAAATACTTGGAGTTAGAATATGATGGGTACACCAGTAATGGGTAGTCCAAAGAAAAGTCAACGAAAGCCCAAGAAGGACGGTCAACGTTCTTACGGCCCACTAAAGAAGGCGGGCCCAGAAACTGGAAAGCCCAAAATCAAAACGGTCAACACGGGCGTTGACCGTCTTGGCGGCTAACTTGCTCGCAGGCGGTCAACTCGATGTTGACCGTCGTGCGAAGCCAAACTGGACCTTTAGAAGCTTTCCTACAGTGATGGGCCCA
>JAOVVI020012269.1:0-12304 GCA_028571085.2 Nepenthes alata | reverse complement strand
TGAGAACACGATTGATGCGTACACAAGTTCAGAGGGAGAGCCTCCCAAACTTATGGAGGGGGAGGGTGGAAAGCCTCCCAAATTTATAAATTGGAGGTTCTGCCTTATGTATCCCGATGTGGGATACATATCATTAATGTTATGTGCCTTCTGTTTTTTTCTTTTCTCTTTTTTTCCTCCCCAGTTTTTCTGATTTTTTTTTCTTTGGTTTTGTTGTTTTGCTTTATTTCTTTTGATTTTCTGTTGGGGTTTTGTCAGTTGGATTCAAACCAATTCAGTTAGACTTCTAGTATAAATGTAAAGGCTCGTGGCTACAGTAAATGAAGAAAGAATAGTTTTCACTTCTTTTGTGTCTTCGTCTCTCTGTCTCTCTCCCTCTCACTATGTCCTCAGTCTCTCTCTCTGAGTTCTCGGTCTTTTCTCTCTGCTCTCTCTGATTTCTCTCTATCTCTCGTCCCCCCTCTGCTTCCCTCTGCCTGAACTCCCCTCTCCCTCCACTCTCCTCATCTTCAACTCTGATTTACCAGCCACCGCCATGAAGCACGTATCATTGGTGCTTTCATTGATACAATGACAGAAGATATGGTGTTGATGTCTGAAGAACGAGCGCTCGACACACTAAATGCTTCCATCGCCGAGCTTGCCAACACGATGAAGGACTTCCAGCGGGCTACCAATAGACTCGTCACAAACACTTCCTCCATGGCGTCCACCACGGCACAGATCCAATCTTCTATGGCTAAAATCTGGCAATCGCTCACCAAATTTGAGCGCAACGCTCTCTTGCCAGTGACCACCAATTTAATTTGTTCATGGCGCCTTTGAGTGAGATGCCACAACCGTTGCCACCAACTCCACCCCAAGCCTCACCCAGAATGATACCAATGCCACCAGACTCTATAATCGCTC
Organism: Nepenthes alata; assembly: GCA_028571085.2. Taxonomy (NCBI): domain Eukaryota; kingdom Viridiplantae; phylum Streptophyta; class Magnoliopsida; order Caryophyllales; family Nepenthaceae; genus Nepenthes; species Nepenthes alata. Next base: position 11,395 of record JAOVVI020012269.1, on the reverse strand, counting down.
TTTAACTTTCCTTACTTCCACTGAAAATTGTTGCCTTTGTTGCATCCGTACGATCACAGGTTGACCGCCAAACCCTACCCCTCCTTCCACATGCATCATCATCCAAATCCGATGAGGACAACAGTGGTGCTAAACTCGCTGAGAAGGCAAAGGAAACGGTGAAGTTATCGAGCATCGATAGTAGTAGTATATCTAATATTATGCCAAAGCCTAAGGAACTGCAACTTTCTCAGTACGTCGGAGTGAATTTGGAGTGTAACAAGGCAATTGACATGTTTTCGATGCCAAAATCTAGCACTGTGAATCAAATGAGTACGGGAAGCGACGTTGCCAGTAGTGACACTAATAACTCAAAAAATGAGGTCTAGGCTGGCGGTTTAATAGTAACATTTCACCAAATTTTTTTCTTATTCAACATTGAGGACAAGATTTTCCTGTTGAAGAGAACAATATTATGCGCCTTCTATTTTTTCCTTTTCCCTTTTTTTCCTCCCCAGTTTTTCTAATTTGTTTTCCTTGGTTATGTTATTTTGCTTTATTTCTTTTGATTTTCTGTTGGGGCTTTGTTAGTTGAATTTCAACAAATTCGATTGGACTTCTGGTATAAATATAGAGGCTCATGGCTACAGTAAAAGAAGAAAGAATAGTTTTCACTTTTTCGGTCTTTGTCTCTCTCTCTCTCCCTCTCCCTCTCCCTCTCACCGTATCCTCAGTCTCTCTCTCTAAGTCCTCGGTCTTTTCCCTTTACTCTCTCTAATTTCTCTCTATCCCTCATCCCCTCTCTATTTTCCTTTACTTGAACTCCCATCTCCCTCCACTCTCCTTATCTCCGACTCTAATTTACCAACTGCCGCCGTAAAGCATGTATCACTACTCATCTGAGGACTAGGTAGCCTTCTATTCATAAGAATGATGGCTTCCACTCTTTGTTATATAGGGCTTTCTCAGTCATAGTCCCGGGAGTGGTTCTATAAGCTAGTAATATAATATAATTCACCTACCTATACTCATCAAGATTTACTTAATCTAGCCCATAATCCATTGATAATTGATCAGTTATTTATATTTATTTATCCATTAATCGGTTAGTTATGTCTGTTTATCCATTAGTTAGCAATAGAAACCAAGGTTAGGATTTTATTTTTCATGTTACAATCACCTTAGGCATTTTGAATTGGCACAATGTGCTTTGTTGCATGAATTTTCACATCATACTCATTGATTTATACAAGATGGGTTGCTTTAATTTATTTAATAAAATAGTAGATTTTAATTACACTAAACTATTGTCCTAAGGCCTTTGGAAATGTCCCTAAAATATTCAACCACCATTTATGAAAAATAGGCTATATGGTATGTATTAAGGTTAGTACAGTTAGAGGGAGCCTTAGCACATTACCCATGTATTTGACACTAAACAAATTTTTTTCACAGAATTCAGTGCATTATATTTTAGTGTGACAAATAATGGGTGACAACCCAAAACATAATATAAACAATAATTTAAGATTTTTGATAATGATGTTGCATTAAACTTCACACAACATGATAATCAAGATACCAAGATATACTTCAATCATTTTACCTTCTCAAAAACCAAAAGCCTTTCAATAAGTTAAACATTACATTAACAACAAAATATAAATCCATGAAACTAAAACAAAGGTCCTCTTCAAAGTCACTATCACCAACCATCTACTTACAATCATTTTACCTTCTCAAAGAACAAAAACTTTTCTATAAGTTAAACATTACATTAACAACAAAATACAAGTCCATAAAACTAAAACAAAGGTCCTTTTCAAAGTCACAATCACCAAACCATCTTTTTTATCTTACCTTTGTCGTCAGGCAATGCAAACCCTACAAAACTAAATCATTATAAAATATGAAAATGAGCTAATAGTTTAGCAAATAATATCATGATTAATACTTAATGAAAATGCAATAGAGTTACAAAAGTAATGCTCCTACCAAATAGATAAAATTTTGAACCATTGATTGTCTAACAAATATTCCTATTAGCAGGGCCAAATAAGAATGTCAAAATCCCTATATATTTTGACCCTAACATAGGGTCATGCTCCACTATTGAATACATGGGTGGGCCAAACGCAACCTTCAAACATAATATAGATAGCCTACATGTAACAAAATTCTACCATAACTGTCAGTTTTCTTTTCAAATCAATAGTTTATAGGTATCAAAAAAAATCTCTGCATTAAGAGCATTTCCACACCATCACAAAGACTTCAAATTATGAAAATCAGATATATAGAAAAATATTATATTCAGGCACAGAAAGCTTTACAAGCTTTACATTCAAGAACTCACTATAAGACATGGAAGAAAACTATAGTAATCACAAGCTTTACAAAAGATCAAGCTTCCAATTAGAGTCTTGTGATTTTCCCACAACACATTATAGTAAGCCTACTTTCTGTTTTATTTCCCCCCCTTTTGTTACTAAATATTGATTATAAAACAAGAAGAGAAAAACACCTCATTTACAAGACTGCCTCAAGCTAGGGTTGGCCAGTAGCTCAACTGGGACATAAATATTAAGCATTGTTATTACCTGATTGCATACCAAAAAATGACATGTAAAACTCGAGCAATAAGGCATCTCACGACCGAAATGTTTGCTGGCTGCTTAAGCAAAACCTCATGCGCAGCAATTCCTACTATCATTAATCTGCTCATGGAAACCATGCAATATTCTGGTATCAGTTGGCTTAGATGAACCTCAAGCGAATTGTCTCTGAAATTGCTCAGAGAATGGTCCTTGAGCACACCTAAAGTAGACATCCCGCACTAAATTTGAAACATGCATACAACAACTAGATTGTGACTAGAATTCCTCCAATTTCTACAACTACTTCAAATTTCAAGAATATACATTGACAAAAGTCCTTAACAAATATTACACAAATCCCGGTGGAAATTACAAAACACCGTAGGCACATCATTTTAAAGACTAAGTTTTTCCATCCCAAGTGTTCCCCAACCAATACCCAAGTAGACTTCCTGTGACAAACGCTTCATATGAAGACAAGACAAGAAATCACTCTCATTAGATTTTCATCCACTAATAACATCGTTGCAACTAGAACATCATTGTGCCCCTCTCAAAAACTATCCAAGCAACATCAACTTCCATCGAAGCAAAACTTTCCTACTCCAAGTGTGTCAAGGACCAACTGGCCCAAATAGACTCCAATATCCAACCGCAAAATCAATGTGCTAGACCAAACTCTTCCTTATCTTGCAAGCTAATTCAGTCCAGCCCTTAGTTTTGCTTTCCAAGTAGCCCGGTGCCATTCCTAACATAAGCATCAAAGGGCGCCCTTAGTAAACATTTCTAGGCCCCTTAACCTTTTGTTGGTTTCATGTTGTATAGGATACTGGCACTTAAGTTCAGGTTGAACTCAAATACAATTCAGCGAAGGTCTGGACATGGTCATTGCTTAAGTACACAACAAACATGAACTATGTGATTTTATTTTTCAGTTTCACCGGATGTCAGTTTCATGTTATATAGCATACTGGTACTTAAGTTCAGGTTGAACTCAAATACAGTTCAGCGAAGGTCTGGACATGATCATTGCTTAAGTACACAACAAATATGAACTAAGTGATTTTATTTTTCAGCTTCACCAGATGTACAAGATCAGCCCCAGAAAAAATTGTTAAAGGCTTAATGTACAATTTGATTCACTAAATGTAAATGTGATTTAAGATACGTGCTGCATAAAAATTCTTCATGGAGGTTCTACTTCAGCTTTCTTTTGGGTATATTCTCCACTATAAGGACAGCAAAAATGATGGAAGGATAATAACTCGCATAATCACATATCATGTAACATGTAAGAACTAAAGTTTCATCAAAGAATACGATAGATCTGGAGAAAGAAGTATACCTGATCATTAATTTTGGATAGCAAAGTTCAATGTAGAGGGCTTTTTTTTTTTTTTTCATCTCTGACTATCTTCAAAACCATTCGCCCTAATTATGTAAACCTAGACATATTGTGAAATCAAGAAATTAATATGAATTTCAGCGGACAAAACTTTGAGACATATTGTTCCCTTTATTAAAAGGAATTGCTAGAGAAGAAACAAATGCAAATGCTTCATTGACAACTAAGAGTAAAATTGCTTCACAGACAACATGAGGCACATGCCACGAAATCACCTTCAGTATTCCATGATTGATGACTTGGAAAACCACAGCGTCCCCATCAACCAATTCATGATCCTCAGCAAATCCTTTCCATCCACCACTAAGTCCTTTTTTCCGCATCAAATAAACCGTTCGATACTCATTGCCGTCCTCGTCTACCAAACTGATCATTTGATCAGACAGAGGTAGGTTCTTCCTGCAAAACTGGACTGGAAGGCCCTGCAGTTGCAGGTTAGAATAATCCCATGAATATTACACATTATTCCAACTTAGATAAGGGTTAAAACATGGGATGACCACCCACATTTCCCATCTGACTCCTTCCATTCAGATTTTTGTATTAGGTAACCTAGTAAGATTGTTGAAATTGATTTGATAATAAAACACGTATTCTTGTCCATGTAGGTGAACTAATGATGCTTGTCTAATTTCGGTGTGTATGTGTTCTTTGGACAATGACCAGCATAAGTACATTACCAATTCAAATAGGGTTATGTTTGAGTGTGTGATATTGTCATGCATTTAGCTTTAAATAAGGTGGTATATATTTGACCTTTTTGAAATTCTATGACGTGGCAAGACTGGTACACTAAGCTACCTTTTAGTCTTAGGTGAAGGGGTCAATTCTCTTTACCAAATTAAGTCTATATTATCTTTGGTTCTCAAGCCCATAAGCCTTGCACTTTCCTATTCCTTAAAGGGTCCAACCCCTGCCTTAAAAGGTTAGATTCTTGTCCCTAGGCCACTCAGGTCTAACCCCTCCATAGATATGATAATACGTGTTGCACATATTGTTTGATCTAGACTAAAGTTTTGCTTTTTCATGACAAGACTTCTTCCTCTATCAAAAATATTTGTAGAATTTTCTCTCTCTTTATATAGAAGTACACACTTTGGCATAGTATGAAGCACCTAGGACTTATTCCTAGCTACAATATTTTCGTTCTCATAAATTGCATCATCACGTGTAATCTAGTTCTCTGAATTGCTCATGGATTCTAAGGTCTTCATATGTGTCTAATACTTTGTTGTCTTTAATTTGCTTAATTTTGATATTTTTCTCCTTTAGAATTTATTGAGTAATGATTTGGTGTTATTGTCTCTTTTTTTAGGCTTTTGTGAACTACATTTAGTTTGCTACCAAGGGTTCTGAAAATTTTATATAAACCTCCTTCATAATCTTTGGATAAGTGTTTTTAGAAGATATGAGTGTTGGGAGTAGTTGTAGTTGAGTTGTTTGTAATTGTAAAGAACATTGAAATTAGTGGGAGTTCCCGAATCCTAGTTTCTAGACAAAGGGCTTGCTTATGCATGTCCCTGATCCTTTTTAATATGACTATCAATGGCATTCAGCTTAAGCACCTTAAAGTTAGTGCTGATTTGGATTTGATCTTTCAATACATTCAGAGTTGGTAATGTTGGGATAAATCACTTCCTTGTAAGTTTTATACTTACTGTATGTATACATTCTTTGATTCATTTATTACCTAGTCGCATGGAGGTTAGTAGGAGGTTTGCCTAAAGCCTACTTGAGCAAAGGAATTCTTCATTGAGCAATGAGAACAGCCCCTGACATGTGCATGACGGGTGTATGTGTGCATTAGAAAATGTATTGGCACGTCTAAGGGATGCTCATGAGCATTTTCCATTAAGTTTTGAGTGATCGAGCCTAATGTATGCTTGTCCTGCACATTGTGCCTAGGTAAAATTCTGCCATAGCGTTCAAACACCAACAACTAGTATAAATACCTGTGCGACTTTTAGGTCTTTTAGTGTGAATTTTTTTAACACTATTTCATCCACCAACTCGAGGGAGGGAGAGAGAGAGAAGTAAGAAGATTTTTACCGATCGTTTGGGTTCTAAATTATCAGGCGCATTCCTTTATTTGTCATTTTTAATATTTTATAGTGGTTTCTCTTCTAATTTCATCTTTTGTTATATTTTCTTTAGTTTACTAATATTATGGTAAAATTAAAAAGTGTTTGCGGTTTTTACAACAATACTCAAAATCATAGTGTATTTCACAGGGAGCTGAGGTATTATGGTTTTACTCTTTGTTTTATAAGGCTTCCCCAATCGTTTGGGTTTCAAATCTTGTTCCCACTTTTACTGTCATTGGATAAAATCTTCCATTTGTTGTTTTTGATATTTTATAGGCAGTTTCTCTTCTAGTTTTATCTTTCACAGTATTTTCTTTGTTTTACCAATATTGTAGTGAAACAAACAGGTTTTGGGACTTTTATAACAATATTCATAATCATAGTGGATATTATAGGGACTTGAGATCTTGTGTCTTTTCCACGAGAAATATGTGTCTTTTCCCTACTCATTACTATTATTATTATTATGGTTGTTTGTGTATTGTCATTATAGCTTCCCATAAACTTAACCAATAGGCTCGATTTTTCAATCAATTTAGACTAACTTGGTGGTGAAGCTTGGTATCCCAGGCCCAATAAGTGGTATCACAGCGTTAGATTGATTGGTTTCAATCAATTTAGACTAACTTGGTTGTGAAGCTTGGTATCCCAGGCCCAATAAGTGGTATCACAACGTTAGATTGCTTGGTTTTTTATTTGGTTGAATCGATAGAGAATGCGAACAAAATGATTTGTTTAAAGGTACAAAGTTTAATATTTAGAGGAACAAAATGAAGAATCCACTGTTTGACAAAGCAATGCACCTTTCAACAAAGAGTTATGCATAAGCTGAAGTTTAAATTTGATGAGGAATGAACTTTTAAGCATGAGCAAGCTTGTGACTACATTCGACAATTACATAAAAATGTCTACAATCATATTCTTAACGAAAAGCACATAAGAGCATTATGGGATGAGCTTTAAAGTACTTCAAAGATCGACAACATATTTTATCATTTGATGAATTGATACAATTGAAGTATTGAAAAGGGATATTCATATCCGACCATCTTAATGAGTTCCAAGGTGGCATTAATCACTCTGATATGGCCATAAAATTTAATTATGAATTGCTTAGCTTGTGTGGGTTGTTAATCACTCTACATAATTGTTGGAAGGTCCTCGAATTTCATTACCAATTTGCCCCTAAAGGCACTGTAACCTTAGAGATAGCCAATAAATGAACATTGCTACAAGTGAAAGCACATGAATGGAGATGGCAGCAAGAAGAAGGCCAAGAAGACTCATGACAAAGAAAAGGATTCTATTTCGACATTGAGGAGAGAATTGAAGATAAACAATGATGGCTTGTCATGGATTGTGGGATATGGCGATGTATGCTTCACCACCAATTCTGGTATTGACTTTGAGGAATGTGCGACACTTCCTTGACATCCGGTTCAATCTAATATCGATAGAAAAACTTGTAATGGTGCATGGAAAAAAGTTGCTAAACTTGTATATGTTGCAATCCTCAATCTCTAATGGTAATGTGAATGTGGACAACAGATGTGGGTCATCCTAGTTGTGGCATAAGAGGCTTAGCGACATGAGTGAGAAGAAGGGGTTGAATTTTCTAACAAAGAAGTGGCATAAGAGGCTTAGCGACATGAGTGAGAAGAAGGGGTTGAATTTTCTAACAAAGAAGTGGCATCTTTCACGAGTGAACGAGGCTAAATTGAATACTTGCCCATAATAAACAACCAGAAGATAAAGGAGAGTTTCCTTTCACATGAATTTGTCCACGAAGGTGTCCCTTCTTAATATTATACATACCAATATATGCAGTCCCTTGAACGTAAAAACTCTTGATAGTGCACTTTAATTTATTACTTTTATTGATAATTATTCTAGAAAATTTTATGTGTATTCATTGAAGTTGAAGGATTAAGCTTTTAAGCCTTCAAGCAATTTTATGTATTCTTTGAAAGACAAATTGAAAGAAGTTAAAGTACATCTATAGGGACAATGAATGAGAGTACTTTTGGCTATTTAATGCATATTGTCATTCGCAAGACATCCGATTATGCGATCCACGAAGTTGAAATATGTGGTCCCTTGAACGTAAAAAACTCTTGATGGTGCACTTTAATTTATAACTTTTATTGATAATTATTCTAGAAAATTTTAGGTGTATTCATTGAAGTTGAAGGATCAAGCTTTTAAGAAAGCAATTTTATGTATTTGTTGAAAGACAAATTGGAAGAAGTTGAAGTATATCTATAGTGACAATAAATGAGAGTACTTTGGGCCATTTATTGTATGTTGTCATTTTCAAGACACCCGACATCAAATGACTCCATCAAAATGATACAATTGAACAAAGTGGTAGTATCAATGAACAGAACGTCAATTGAGAGAGTACAATATATTCTATTAGAGGTGAAGCTACCAGAGACGTTTTGGTAGGAAGCTTTGAATGTCATAACTCATGTAATCATTCTTTCGTCAAGTGTTCCATTGAATTAGGATGTCCAAACAAAGTGTGGCTTGGAAAGGAGGTCTTTTGTAATCATTTGAAGGTATTTAGTTGCAAGGCATATATGTTCATGTCACAAAGAACAAGAGAACCAAACTTGACACTAAAATGTAAGAATACATATTCCTGGTTATAGGAAAGATGAGTTTAGCTACTGACACTATGACCCAGTAAAGAACAAGCTTACAAGATTGAGATATGTTATGTTCGTGGAGGATGATGAGACCACGGAGTATATGACAATACTAATAAAAGGGTTCCTCACAACAATAATTGCCTCTATGACATCAATCCAACATTAGCAACCCTATTGCTTGTTGAGGTTGAGGATGTATGAGATGCGAGTGATGTTCCTACCCTTGATACGGTAAGGGATGAGTACGGTGATGCTCATGATGGCACTCACAGTGATATGTCCAATCCTACACTAGCCATTGCCGTCCGAATATCAGCAAGAGATCGACGTCCCACCACTCGCCTATCTATTAATGAGTATATGTTACTTACTGATGTTGGAGAGTTGGAATAATTTGATGAATCGATAGAAAACAAACACAAAGAGTGGATCGATGCTATGAAAGAGGAGATGACGTCATTGTATGAGAATCACATGTTTGAAGTGATGAGTTGTTTAAAGGAAAGTAGGCACTAAAAAACAAATTAGCGCACCAATTGAAATTTGAAGAAGGCAATCCGCAATTGAGGTATAAAGCACAGTTGATTGTGAATGACTTCAACCAATGAAAGGGCATTGATTTTGAGGAGATTATCTCTCCCATAGCGAAGACATCCTCTATTCGATTCGTCCTTAACTTATCAACAAATCATGATCTTGTGGTGGAACAACTTGATGTGTGAACGTCATTCTTCCATGGTGACGTTGAGGAAAAGGTTGAGAGAAGGAGCACATGGTGTGTTGTTTGAAGTGGAGCCAAGCCCCAAGGCAATAGTATAAGAAATTTGAATTTGTCATGGTAGACTAGAGCCACCAAAGGAAGACTTCAGACCATTATGTTTTTTGTAAGGATTCTCCGAGGTAGACTTTGTAATCCTTTTCCTCTAAGAAAATGATATACTCATTGTTCGAAAAAATGCGCCCTAGATTAGCGAGTTAAAGAAGCAATTAAGCAAGTCTTTTGCCACGAAAGACTTGAGACCGAAAAAGTAAATTTTTTGTATAAAAATTTTTTACAATTAGAAGGAGAATAGGTAGTGGATGTCTCAAAATTGCTACATCAACTAAGTGCTTTAAGAAGTCTTAAATATCCCAAGAGAGTTATATTGACAAAGTACTTCAACACTTTAAGACGAAAAAGTGTAAGCCAATTGGGACTCCTCTCGCCAACCACTTTAAGTTATGTGCTCAGCAAAATCTTTTAGCAGAGGATGAGTAAGGCTCCTTATCCTTTAAAGGTCAGTAGTTTGATATATGCCATGATGTGTATGAGGCCTTATATAGCTTATGTGGTGGGAGTGATTAGCCGGTTTATTTCCAATCCAAGGAAGGAATATTGGTTCGTGGTGAAATGCACCTCAAATATCTCCAAGGCATTTCTAGAGTATGCTCAATGTCACCAACTAACATGGTGGGTGATATTGAGCCTAGAAAGTTAACCTCAAAATACCGGACAAAATAGAACGATATCTGGTGGGGTTACCATTATTTGTTTTGGGGTGACAAATCCTATATATGTCCCTAAGAAGTTGTTTAAAAATAGTGGTGCTGGGTTTCTCGACCCCTTACCTTAGGATTAGTCAGTTCTATTTGTCAATGAGAGTAGGGAAGGGATATAACTCAGCAATAAAGTATCACATTGATGTGGTAGAAGTCAACAGTTCAAGCCTGATTACCCCAAAATCCAATGCGAGTTTTTTGATTTTGACTTGCTCCCTCGCCGTGATTGAATGAAAACGGATAAGAGGCTCGTGAGATTGATGTGAGTAGGTAGGTATGGCTATATTTTTGTGAGCAAACTCCAGGCGAATATAAAGCACATGAATATAAGTTATGCTTTGGAATAAAAGAATTTCAAATCTACTTTGTCTACGAACAAGAAAGTTATAAGTAATGCAACTATGAATATCATGGAGAGTTCGATCTTGGTTTAGGATAAATGCTAACGGTATGCTTAACACATGCAAGTTAGACAAGAAGTAGTATTTCCAGTGGTGGACGGGGGAGTAACATGTAAGAACTTGCCATTGGGAGGGACAAAATAGCTAGTCTCTTAATTATTTTAGAGCAACTAAAAGAGATTATTTTACCAAAAAAATTCGGTTTAAATGTAGGATACCTATAGTATTGAGCTGAAGCAATTTGTTCTTCCTAAATACCCTAATTTAAGGCCAAACAATTTCCTACCGCTACTATAAAACAAAAGGACCCTTTTATACCATCAACTAAAAAAATCTCTTGAATTAGAGAATTGTAATGAAGAATAATAAAGAACTAAATGAGGGAAAAATAGTAACTTAGTTCCAAGTATCTACCATTATACCTATAATAATTGACCATATTATAACTATTCATATTGAAAGGGCAGTTTCTACTCCTACTAATAATTTAGCACATTCTTTGTTATTACTATGGGGTCTTAAAGCACAAGGAGAATTCACTAACTAGTGAAGAGATTTTGTTGGAATTGCCATGTATGAAATCGAGTATAGTTTTGTACAAAAATAGCCCCTCTGAGATTTGGGATGTAAAATGTATCTCTTCTAACTACCCCCATAGTATATGAGACAAATTTATGCATTTTGATTATCCTATTTAGCAGAAAAGTGAATATCTTACTTATTATCAGACAATCAC
>JAOVVI020012268.1:0-12305 GCA_028571085.2 Nepenthes alata | reverse complement strand
ATATTAAAATTAGTAACTCTTCTTATAATATATAAAAAGTAGGATGGGTAACAAGAAAATAAGAGAAAGAGAGATGGAGAATTTTGCCGTCTAATATATAAAAGAACTAGTATTTAGATGGCTTTTGCTATCTTCTTACTTTCTGGCTTCCCTCTCTGTTTTCAATAAAAGTGGATATATTTATAATTATAATGTTGTAAAGAAATATAATAATTAAAATCTTAAGAATTAAGCTTTATCTCAATCTGAGAGTTATACCAATCAAGAATTGAATAGTTTAACTGTCTTTGTAAATTTACCACGTGGGATGTTTTTTAGTACTATTCAACCGATGATGGTGTCGAGCGATTGACCTTAGGAGGTGCTTGCTTGGCTTAATTACGGTGTATATTAACTATCATTTTGAGTTAACCATTTGATTGAGTTAACTGCTCTGCTTAATGAATCACTCGATTTATCATTCGAATATATTGCCATTTGGGTCTCCAGTCGAGTCTTCTTGGTCTATTCATGGCAAGATTTTATTTTTTGGACTTCGGCCAAATGGGCCAGTTGAAATATTTTTCTTTCTTGGATTATTTTTCATGGGTTTTGTCACAAATTTGGCCTAAACAAGTTAATTCAATTATTTAGTTATAATTTCATATATTATTCTTATAAATCCCAAACTCGAGTGTGACAAATAAATTACACAAGACCTGATAATTAAAACCCAGATAAGATCCCATCGGACAATTGTTCGTATAAAATAATTATAACCTACTTTAAACAATCGTAAGGGAATAATCATGAAAGGACAACCACATAATCATATACCGAGACAACCTAATAGCTTATAGTACACGGTCCAAAGGTTTACTTTCGGTTGACTCTAAATCCAATGATGGCTCAAACAAACCATCCATAATCAATACATAATCGACAGCGTAAAAATTTAAAAAAAATTAATGCCCACTAGAGATATGCAAAGTCATGCCGAAAACTCGCCCCGCTCCTGTAATGAATTTGAGTCTCTATTATGAAGGGATAAAATAAAAAATATGAGTTTAAAACTCAACAAATACAATATATAAATAAATGAGTCCAAAGAAACTAGAAGAATGGTCAAATGAATGAATATTCAACCCGATAACAGAATAAATCCAAATCACCAATGTAGTAAATTCAAAACAAAATCTAATATCAAAATCTAAGGATACTCAAATCAGATATTAAATTTAAATAAATGTCCAATCCAAAATCAGTCCCTTAGGGATATATATATATATAATAGAAGTGAATCAAAGCGATTTTAATAATCAAATATTCAATCCAAAGTCTAATTCAAATCCAAGTCAAAATTCAAGTTTAAGTCTAAGATCCGATCATCTTGTGATATAGGGTAAAATTTGATAGTCAGATGATCCAATAGTGTGCGCAGAAATCGAAACAGTAGCACAACAAATAGTCTAAAAGTTTGGATCAAAACATATATTTAAAATCAAATATATGAGATATATCAAAACCCATCTGTGAAAAAAATTGACGAATATCAAATCCAAATCCAAATATTCAAATCTATACATAAACACAAAATATATACCAAATCTGAGTTTCGATTATCTAAAGACTAATTTAAGAAAATGGTTACTCATATTCTCAATAACCTTAGGCCAAATCAAATGTAGGTAAGGTTAGCATGCTAAGCCAGCTATATACTCTAATTTTCATAGGTAAGGTTGCTCACTATATTTTACTACCCACGATTTTGGGTGTAATTTTTTAAATTATCAGATATATTAAGACGTTCAAATATATTATAAAGTCTAATTAAATATCCAAATGGGAAGAGTTACTACATCGAAACATTTCCTGCCAGCGAAAAGGGATTTTCAATAACAAATATGTTCCCGTCGCGATTGGTCGGAATATCCAATATTTAAATCCAAATGTAATGATCACAATCCGACACATACATATGAAAATGCACAACCTATCGAAGTTTTATGCATATTTTCATATACACATACTGATATAAATATATACAGTATTAAAAAATTATCAATCTTTCTAAAAAAATTACAAAGTCCTCAAATATTAATAGAAATAGAACAAATACCTCAATTGACTAGCAAAAGGGTCATGTGTGTACAAGAAAATAAGCGGGCTAATTAAAAGTATACCAATGAGAATAAAAAATTAATCAGGTACAAAATTAGACAAAGAATAGTATGAAAAGATAATTGCATCGACTTTATACCAAGTTGAATGGAAGAAATGATACTCTAAGATATCCGAACGAGCTTTTTCTTTCCTGTTGAAACATCCTTTCTCTCTCCTCCTGTGTGGCTTTTCCCTATGCATCGCAGCCTCGCCCGCGAGCCATCGCTACTTCTGCCTCCTCTCTCAGTTGCCGCTGACCTTCCCGGCATTCTTTCTTCTACCAAGCGCCATCGCTGACTTTCCCTCTCTCAGTATGTCGCTCAACAACTACATGCATTGACATCCTTCATACACGATCTCCTCTCGTCGTGTGCCGCCATCACTCCCTTCTCCTCCTCTTCCCCTCCTCTCTTCCTTTTTCTTTCTCTACGCAAAACCCTCTTCTTCTCTTCTCTCCTCCCTCCTCTCTTCCCTCTTTTTTCTTTTTCCCCAGCTTCACTTCTACCGGTGCTGCCTCTCAATTTTTTTTTATTTTCTTTATTTTTTTTATTTTACATAAATATATATATATATATCCAACTAGCGCTCGGCACCTTTTGGACGCTCTTCAGGTGTCACACTGCAAACTTTGATTTTTCTTTTACAATTTCACAATCCTAAATAATTTTGTCACATCCAAATTATTCAAAAATATAATTAATATTAAAATAATTTAAATATAGATTTGGGTTATTACAATAGATTTTACCAGTGCTTGTGAGCCTCTCGGGCTTGCTTCGAGCGCCACGCCAACATTCTAATTTTCTTCAAATTTTATAATATTAAATTAATTTTCGTAAAGTCCAAATAACCAAAAATTATAATTTAATATTAAAATAATTCAAATAGGAATCCGAAATATTATATTCTTCCCTCATTACAAAATTTTTATACTCATAATTTATGTATCTCAATCGCTAAATAGATAAGAAAAATTCTCCTGGATTTCATCCTCATGCTCCCAAGTCACCTTTCCAACTGAATACTTTTTTCACTACACTTTGATTAACGGAATAACCTTATTTCTCAGTACTTAATCATTCTAATCAAAAATCTGAATAGGGATCTCATCATATGACAAATTCTTGTCTATCTCTAAAGGCTTAAATTTAATCACATGAGAAGGATTGTACACATATTTCCTCAATATATAAACATAAAAGACGTCATGACAACCTGCCAAGTTTGGAGGTAAAGCCAATCTCTAGGCCCCTTCTCCTATCCGCTCCAAAATCTCAAAATGTCCAATGAACATTAATTTGAACTTTCCTTTAACTCTAAACCTCGAGATTCCGCTCCTCGAAAACATCTTTAGGAACACATAATCATCCATTTCAAACTCCAGATCCGATCTCTTCTATCAAGGTAGCTCTTCTGGTGACTCTAAGCCTCAATCAATTGGTCTCTAATAATTCTGATCTTCTCCGATGAATCCTAGATGATGTCGGGACCCATAATCTACAATCCTTGATCTCTTCCCAATTTATTGAAAATTTATATCTTCGCCCGTACAAAGCCTCAAATGGAGCTATCCCAATGCTTAAGTGATAGTTGTTGTTATACGTAAATTCAGCAAGCGACAAATATCTATCCCACAAGCATCTCATCTCTAAAATCAATACTCTTAACATATCTTCTAAAATCTGTATGGTCTTTTCAAATCGGCTGTCCGTCTGCGGATAAAATGCTAAACTGAGCTAAAACTTGGTACCCAACTCATTGTGTAAGTTTTTCCAAAACATCAACACAAATCTAGAATCTTGATCTGACAAGATTCAAGCCAGAGTACCATGCAGCATTACGATCTCGTTGATGTACAGACAAGTCAATCTATCTCTTGAAATGTCATTCAAATCAGTAGGAAATGAGCAGATTTTGTCAGTCTATTAACGATCACCAGATGGCATCCAGGTTCTTCATCATCCTCAGCAATTTGGCAACAAAATTTATCGTGATGTGCTCCTACTTCTAGTTGGGAACCGGCGAACGATGCAAGAATCTTGGAGGCTTTTTATGATCCACTTTCACTTGTTGACATACAATACATCTAGCCATGTACGCTGCAATATCACCCCTCATATTTTGCTACTAGAAGATCTTTTTTATATCTTGGTACATCTTATTAACACCAGGATGGATTACGTATCTCGTTCTCTGGGCTTCATTCAGGATTTCTTCCCTTAACTCTTTGATGTTCGGCATGCAAATTTGATTTTGAAAACACAGAATCTCGTTTGACCAAAAATGGAAATCCGGTTGCGATTCCCTGTCCAATTCCCTTGCACTCTTCCCCAAATAAGGATCAAGCATCTAATTTTCTTTGATCTTCTTTGCACTCTTCCCTGTCCAAAAGGTATGATAATATCATCCTTGATCCCTAGAAGTGCAACCAAATCGTGCAGCTCTTCATTCCATCTAATATTTCCCACTCTTTAATCATCGGATGAGCCATAAACCCAGAAGACTTCCTACTCAAAGTATCGGCAACGACATTTGCTCTTCATGGCTAGCACTAGATCTTACAATCATAATCCTTCAATAGATCCATCCATCTCTGTCGTCGCATATTCAATTCCTTTTGAGAGAACAAATAATTCAAACTCTTATTATCAGAGTAGACCACAAATGTTTCTCCATTCTGACAGTGCCTCCAAATTTTCAATGTAATCCAAATCATGAGTGGGATAGTTCTAATTGTAAATTATCAATTGCCTTGACCTATAAGCTACCACCTAGCCGCATTGCATCAAAACATAGCCTGAACCTTTCTTAGACGAATCACAATACACCATTAATCCTCCTGATCTATTCGAGATCGATAATATAGGTGATGACGTCAATCTTTTCTTCAACTCTTGGAAACTCTCATCACAATTTTCATCCCAGATAAGCACCATCTTCTTCTGTGTTAAGCGGGCCAAGGATACCGCAATCCTAAAAAAAGTTCTAGCAAAATACCTATAATTTTCTGTCAAACCTAAAAAACTCTATACCTCAATGACATTTGCTAGCCTCTCCTAATTTTCCATCATTTTAATCTTCTTCGAATTAACTAACACACCACCTTTCAAAATGATATAGCCTAAGAATGACTCCTCCTCTAACCAGAATTCATGCTTCTTCAAGTTTGCAAATAACCACATTTCCCTTAATATTTGCAACACGATCTCCAAATGAGCTTTATAATCCTCAAAATTCTTCAAATAAATCAAGATATTATCAATGAAAACCACAATGAATTGGTCCAGGTATGGTTGAAAGACTCTATTCAATAGGTCCATAAATGATACTGGCATAATAATCAATTCAAAAGGTATCACTAGAAATTCATAGTAGTCATACCGCGTTTTAAAAGATATCTTGGGAATACCATCCCACTTGATCTTTAACTAGTGGTATCCCGAACGCAGATCAATCTTCAGGAAAGCTTGTGCTCCTTGTAGCTGATTGAACAGATCATCGATCCTTGGGAGGGAAGACTTATTCTTGATCGTAATCTTATTCATCTCCCTATAATCAATGCACAATCGCATGGATCCATCCTTCTTCTTCACAAATAGCATGGGAGTACTCTACGGCGACACGCTTGGCTGAATGAAATATTTCTCCAACAACTCCTACAACTGCTGTTTCAATTCCTTTAACTCCTATATGTTGTTTCAAAAATAATTGAATATATTTTTTTCTCAACTAATCCTTTCATAGTTAAATTTTATGTATTATATTATCCATCGATATTTTTTAAAAAAAAATTATTTTTTTGGCATGAGGAAGATATAAAATGGAGTTGACATGAACCACTATGGCAATTACAAGGAGAATGTTGAATGCCAAATAGAAGAAGAGAAAAAGGAAAGTGCAAATAGAAGGTACAAACAAGAGTAGAAAAAAGAGAGGGGAGAGAAGAAACTTGGCTCCGTTGAGAATAAATAGATGTTAGAATTTAAAGTGTTTAAACTAAGTCATTCTACTTATAAAGTTTACATTTAGATAATTTTAGAAATTTAGAAAGTCTAATATGACTTTTTTTAGTTTAAGTGTCTATATTTAGATATAGATACTCAATTAATAATCTTTTATTAATTTTATAAAAATTTAAAAATTGTATTTATAAAAATCACATGAGTGAATAAAATTAAAGTAATTCAAATATTTTAGATGTAAAATAAATGAAGCACCTATATATTCAATAAAGCAATTACATAAGTGAGAAAATTATCTATACTCTTTCTTAGGGTTAGCCAGAACTTAATACAGGGATATACCCAAGAGGAGGAGAAAAAAGACTCAAGTGACGAGCTGTATTTGTATTTGGCAATTTCTAACACGGTGCTAAGTTCGATCTTGATCCTGCAACAGTCCAGCATGCAACGACTAGAGCATTACATCAGCAAGATCCTGACCGACACCGAGAGTCGCTACATGCATGAGAAGAGGATCGTGTTAGCCCTAGTATACTCCACCCGAAAGCTACGACCCTACAATTAGGTGTACAAGATCATCATCCTAACGGACCAACCCTAAAAAGGGATATTGTAAAAGCCGAACACTTATGGGCGACTGGTTAAGTGAGCTATTGAGTTGGGTGAGTTTGACGTTAAGTTTTGACCATGACCAGCCATGAAGGGCTAGGCCCTCACGGATTTCATAGTCGAGGCGTTGATCCCAATTTCAGACGCCCCTGACCACGCCAGAGACACGGATGAGATGGATTTTTTGACATGGATCCTAAATGTCGACGGTTCCTTAACACAAGCAGGCAGCGAAGCGGGTGTGGTTTTGCAAACCTCTAACGGGTCGGATATCAAGTACTCTGTCATCCTTGGGTTTCCAACCACCAATAACGTCACCAAGTACAAGGCACACATTGTTGGACTCCGGCTCATCAAGGAATACTCGGCTTGGTCACTTATCGTCCGCAGCAATTTCGAGCTGGTCATCAACCAGTCTAAAATGGCCGATGAATGAGCACTTGCATGACTGTCTTCTGGGAGGATTCACTAAAAGGGAACATTATTTATCGCTTGGCTTGATTGTCCAAGAGTCCTTGTGTTCATCATTATTCCAATTTTATCAAAAAATGTGAGTTAATAGATTTTTTACTGGGTGTGATCTAAATCAAGTTGGAACGAGGTGTTTGACTGTGCTTCCTATAGACGACGTCAATGTTGCGTGCTTAGAATCTAGATTGTGATCTGAACAAATTTGAGTTAAACTATCAAACTTTTTATTTGAATTTTACACACTACAACATCAAAGAAAAGTTTAAAAATTACGACTCTTACTTTTTGATATATTATCTGACACTCAAATTAGTAACTCTCCTTAGAAAATAGAAAGTGGAAAAGGTAACAAGGATGTCACAGAAAGAGAGATGGAGGATCTCATTTTATACTATGTGAAAGAACAAGTATCTAGAGGGCTTTTACTATATTATGACTTTTAATATTCCTTTCAGTGAGCGTATGCTAACCACATTACTAATTAATAGTGATTTTCTAAAGAGAAAATATAGGCCACAATTCAACTGGTTATGCGAATTAAAAATTAAATAGTTTAATAGTTTTTGTGCATACTCTAAATGGAAGATTTTATTGTTGCAGTTTAACCAATGATGGTGCCGAGTGATTGGTCCTAGGAGATTCTTACTTAAGTTAACTACAATGTATATTAATCATCATTTTAATGTAACCACTCGATTAAGTTAATCGTTCGACTTAATTATCAGTTCGATTTATCATTCAGATATTTAGCCATTTAAATCTACAGTCTAATCTCTGTGGTGTTCTTTTAGCCACTCAACTATTTGGTCACTCGTTGTACTTCAAATTCTGATTCGTTTTTGTCAAGATGAGATTTTGTTTTTCTAGCTTAGGCCTGATATTTCAGTTGATACTTTTTTCTTCCTTAGATTATTGCTTACAGACTGGTTATATTTAATTAATTGAATTAATCCTATTTGAGCCGTACCCAAACGGGAATAATATTCAACCTTCATGCATATGAAATTTTGAGGGCATGTTATGGTTCTTTCACATGACAAATTCTCTTATTATGATATTCAGCAAATAACATATAACATGTCATAAAATCATAAAATTAAGACAATTTGTTTTATGTTATATAATTTAACCATTAAGATAATAAAAAAAAACTCAAAATTAAATGGGCAATGTTCCCAAATTGTCCTTGCTGCAATCTCATCATTTAAATTAAAAAAAAAAAAAAGCACAAGGAAATATCCTACTATCATAATTTCACTTTTATTTTTCTATTTTTTTATTTATTTTTGTTTAAATGTACAAGATATTTCTATATCAAAAGTACAATAAAACAAAAAAAAATTAAAACTAAGGGTCCCACAAGTGGTTTTATTATGGCTCTTTCAGTCATTAGGATTTATATTATTTAATAATTGATGTCATTTTTAAATTAATAAAAATAAAAATAGATAATATTATAATATAGATTTTTAAACTTACTTTTTTATCATAAAAATCAATTAAAAGATTAAAAACATTTAATGGATAAAAGGACCATAATACCCCTCGATTCAGACTCCACTGTCTCGCTCCCCTATCGGATTCGAAACGAAATGAAAGGATGGGGACCGAGTACGAGTGAGACCCATAACGTATCCCATCTTTCCCGGCGAATTACGCGCCGCCGTAGGCGGTGGCTGAGTAACCACTCGGGTTCCAAGGTGGAGTCCAGCTCCCCTCGAGCCCACCGGACCCACCAAAATCCTGCTCAGATCGATGGAGCACCATTCATATTAACATTCTTAACAACTTCCAGCTCCGCCATGGTTATGTATAAGTTCTCATCCGCCATAGAATTTGGAATCGAAAGATCATCGAGAAAATCAAATCCATAGTCAGCATTTTCATTTTCCTCAGCACCACCACCGTCGTTGACAAAATCAGCTATATCAATCTCAAAGTTCTCCTCAGCAATGGCACCGGCGTTAGAACAATTGGCCTTGGCGTTGTCGCCGTCTTCCATGGCAGCAGCAGCCAATGGGGTAGTCAGAGAAACACTGGTCGACGATGAAGGAGAAATGGGTGGCGAATAGGTCGCAGTTTTTTGCGCCGGAGTTTCTGGGTTCCCGTAAGTTGGATTGTTGGCGTCGTAGAATTTGGTGCGAGTGCTTCCGGCGAGCAAGTTCCGGACGGTCGGACGCGGGTGACAGTGGTCGCCGGTGTACGTTACGACGTACATGTTCGGATCCGTTGGATTTTTTTCTACGTATTTCCTTGCAGTACAGCCCTTTGAGCTGCTGCACCGGTAGTAATTTCTGCTTCCCAAAAAAATTAATCAAATAAGACACAATTCTGCAAAATTTAAATTCATTTACATTGATGAAGCTCAAAGACTTCAGTTATCATGACTCTAAATTTAAATTTGGAGAATTCAATCATGGAACTTCTCTCGAGAAAATTTGGTTGGGAAAATTGAGAGGAGAAGGGGAAAGGAGGAAAATGGCGAAGTGATTTGTGCGAGAGCGATAACCTCGGGTGGGGTGACCCTTTGATGGGCTTTTGGCCGTACTTCCGCCATGCCCAATTGTCAGTCGAGAGAATATTCTCTGCAGTTACTTGGCGGGTCGTTCTCAGTTGTTCGTTTTTCCTGTAATTACAGAGCCAATAATCGGACAATTAACTGATATTTCCAAAGAGAAATTCAATATTGATGAAGAATATATTACGCTTCACGTATCAAATAATGGATTATCTTCGAAGTTTGAAATCTCAAGATAGAACAATCTTATGATAGAAATTGAAAATTCGAAATTACCTCTTTCTACATCGATAGTGATGAGCAGCTCGTTGTGGCTGTTGCTGCTGTATTTGTCGAAGATGAAGAACAGACTGATTCAGAACTCCGATAACCTTAGTAGCGTCGACGGTGGCGGCCGGTGGCCTCCGGGAGGGCCGTGGCGTCTCAGGGTAGAAGGGCTTATAAAGATTTCCGAGTTCATCAAATGGGTTGTTGTCTAAAGTAGCCCCGGTGAAATCAAACATATCAAAAGGAGTGACAAAGTTGATCAATGAAGCTTCCTTGACGGCGGCGTTTATAATGGTGACGGTGGAGTCTACGGCGGCGCTATTTACTTCGGCTCTAACGTTCCTTGCTGTGGTGTGATTTCTCACCACCGCGTAGAGATCCCACTCTTCTTCCATATCCACCCCGGTGATGGATTCTGAACTATGGATTTTCACAACAAATCCCCTAAAAAACCAAATTTTCTGCGGTAATCTCCATTTAAGCAACTGTTTCACTAAAAAGGAGAGGGGCGGCGGAGGGCGGCGCTGACTTTTTTGAGTAGAAGAGAAAATGTGGAGTCGGTGGGCGACCGATGAGCTGTTTTGGAGGGACTGGGCAAGAAATGACAGTGGTTGCTAATTATTTATACGAGAAAGAATCGATGAATTTGGGCGAGTTTTATTTTCAATAAAATTAAAAGAGTATTTTTTACATTATTATTATTTATTTATTTATAAATAATTATAATATAATTATTTTAAAAAATTAGTTAAAATTAAATATTCTAATTATATTAGTTTATAATTATTTATTTAAAAATAAAATATTAAAATAAATAATAAATAATATTTTTATTTCTTAAATATAGTCCTAATAGGACAGTAGAAATAGGCCAGTCGAAAAGAACGGTTGGCTCAAAAGAAGTATGGCTCACTGGCCCAGATAGCGGTCAACGTCTATATTGATCGGAGATGATCCTCAACCGGTCAGATACGGCCCATATTGGATATAACCCAAGCTGAACCGCCCATAATTCTGTTGCCGCATATGAGAGATTACATGTCTTAACTAATTAAGATCCCGAATATCTCCCTAGATCGCAATCTCCCCAGAAAAGGAAGCCCTAATTTGACATATCTTCCACAATAGAAACCCTAACATTTATCGTGTACAATATTTCCACAGAGTAAGAAAGAATCCTTCCAATTGATCATAATTACCATAAATGGTACTAGTAACACCACTACCGGCCGGTAAAAATCCTCTCCAAATAGCTGAAAGCTAGCCTTACCGCTCAAGTGAGGTTGAGGGGATTCTAGGGCTATAAAAGGCCCTCGAGGTATACTATTAGAAAATATCTAGTAAATATTAGTATTTTGGGTTGTATTTTATTTTTAGGTAGTAGTTTATATTTTAGACATATTAGGATTGATGGTGTATAATTTTATTTTTGGTATGTATATATATTACCGTTGTATAATGCGTGTATATATATACGTGTCCGTCGTCTGTCTTGGGTAGTGTGCAATATGAGAAGCATTTATTGCGCTCTGCTTTTCGCTTCTTTCCAATGAAGGCAATTTATTTTCTTCCTGAGTCTTCTTCTTCGTCGTCTTCCTCATCTTCGTCTTCCTCTTCTTCAGTTGGGTTTTCGTTTCTTACATGGTATCAGAGAGAGAGAGAAAGAGAGACGATGGCACACCACAATACAGATCTGGCACACCACAACGCTGTCGAACACACATCAAGCACCAACGACGACAACTCAGATCTGGCATTCATCCAAAACTCATATCTGGCATCCACACAAAACCTTCTACGCTTCCAAAATCTTTCGGATCCATACAACCATTTTTGATTGCAAGCCGGCAAGAGTCCGGTTGTTACTCTGGTAACCGATTTACTTACAGCCGATAATTATTCGACTTGGTCCCGAACCATGCGCCGAGCCTTGAGGGCAAAGAACAAACTTCCATTTATCGAAGGTACGATTCCTAAACCCTACGATCCCACCGATCCCATTTTTGAACCATGGGGACGATGTAATGACATGGTGGTGTCTTGGATACAAAACTCAATCAGTCCATCCATTAAATCCAGTGTGATTTTTGTCGATGATGCTTTCAAAATTTGGAAGGAGTTGCGTGATCGATTCACGCAACAAAACGGGCCCCGTATGTTTCAGCTTAAGAAAGCTTTGGCAAACCTTTTGCAAGAACAAGATTCGGTTAGTTTATATTACGGCAAACTGAAAAAGATCTGGGACGAGCTCCTGGTGTATGACCCTCTCCCAAATTGTAACTGTGGTAAACTCAGAGTGCTCGTCGAGCGATATCAAAGGGATTGTGTTATACAAT
>JAOVVI020012267.1:0-12306 GCA_028571085.2 Nepenthes alata | reverse complement strand
TTCCGGGCAAGAGCTCCCCTTGATTGCTAGATGCCCAACCAAACAAAAGCATATCATCCATAAGAAAAAGTGTGACAGACTTTCAGTTAGAAATCGGCTGACAAGTCAACTGGACCGAGAGGAAAAAATAACGATGCTAATGACAAACACCAGATAAATAATAATTACACAATAGAGAAAAAAATGAGACACATACGATTTTATGTAGAAATCGTCTTTTAAATAAGAGAGAAAAACTATATGATAATTCATCAACAAATCTCCACTATGAAAAATGGTTACAAAAACCTCAAGGAACAGAATACAAGAGCTCGATTACTTCATTATTCATTAACTCGAGTGGCAGTGATGACAATATATATAAGATGAATTTCATTCTCACATTTCTCTCATTGAGGACGTTCACTCGTCTAAATCGTGCAAATTGCTCCCCTGCGCAACCGCTTTGGATTTTACAGATGATTTGTTACACCAACTATCGAGCACTAGTTCTCCAATTGTCATTTCCTGCACTTTTGATAAATCATGGTCTACCTTTAACATTTTCAGTCCGGCCGACCCCCATGAGTCTGGCCGGCCCTCTATTTCGCCATTTAGTCACCCTTCAATATCAACAGTTCGATCGGACACCCTTCAACTAAACAGTCCAGCTAAATGCCTTTGGCCCTAGCACCTAATTGCCCTCAGGTCGCTCATGTGAATACAATAATATTTCACCTCGATATTATACTTTATATAAATGTTTGGCTGAACTTTTGATTGACTTGTCAACTAAATATATAAGTCTACACAAAAGTGACCCATAGTCCAAACACTTTTTTTGATTTTATAAGCTTATATAAATACAAATTTACCATCACTCATTATATACTTCTCCCCCAATTTGTGGGATGGCATTCCAGAGAGAGATAAGTCGATGTGGAAACAGTGGATCTCTTTGCTGGATTCCCCCATGAGGCCGAAAAGTCTTCATAGTTTTACCGTCCCGTACGATTTGCATTGAGGTACAACGTACACAGATTGTAATGACATTGACAAAAGGGGAAGGGAATCTTGCATCAAGAACTCTTTTTTTTTTTTCAATCAACTCACTTCTGGGTTGTTCTAGAACCAGAGAAGTTCCTCTTGAAAGGCTACTAGCTCGTACCCATCGAGCAATGGCTTCTCAAGATTCATCAATTTCTCTGATTGCCGATTCTGCGGCGCTCTCTGGATGCCACTGAGGCAGATAAGTATGTCTTTCGATCTTCAGAAAATAGCACTAGAAACCTCTTATTCCAGTGCCACAAATCCGACACACATGATCACTAGCTTCGAGTAATGGCAGATCGCCACGCTAAATATCACCAACAAAATCAACAAATTGCGGGCATGCAATCCAAGTTGCCTGAAACCTAAAAGGGGTTGAGCCGTGCATCACCCCAACCGCATTCCACTAAATCAACAAAGATCTATGATCTGATTTGACCTTTGCCCTCCTGGAAATGGATGCGCCACTAGATACTACACAAAGCGGCCTTGAAAAACCAAGATCCAACAAATAAAGCGAACATGAATATCGATTAATAACTTCTCAACCTGAGTTGTTCGAGCTTTTCCAAGTTACACAGATGCCACCGGAAAACCCTTTGC
Organism: Nepenthes alata; assembly: GCA_028571085.2. Taxonomy (NCBI): domain Eukaryota; kingdom Viridiplantae; phylum Streptophyta; class Magnoliopsida; order Caryophyllales; family Nepenthaceae; genus Nepenthes; species Nepenthes alata. The sequence goes on along the minus strand of JAOVVI020012267.1, from coordinate 10,674 downwards.
TTCTGACCGAAAGGCACCGCTGAAACCAAAGTTCCTCATGGCATCCGTTGCTCTGACCCCGCTGACCCTAGTTTCGCGTAGAATTAATAAGGAGGAACAATATTGCCTCAAAATCCTTCACAAGCACGCCGACAATTTCAAACTACGGAAGAAATGTGTGAAACTACATTGACTAGGGTTTTCAAACGAAGATCAGAACGGATCTAACAACCCAGACCCAACAACCCGCAAGCTTTCAACTTCCAGCTTCAATTTCTCAATTCTTCAATAAAAAATCTTCACCGAGCAGCATTTCGAAATCTGTGCCCCCAAATATGTAGATAGGGTTCGTCGTGCAGCAGTTCTGTGCAAATGCAAGGTCTCCACAGAGAGAACAAAGAGGATGAAGGGACAGGTCGACATGAGCAAGAGAAAGTGAGGAGGAGAGACTACAATATTCCGGGAGAAAAGTTGTTCTGGCGCATATGAAAATATTAAAAATATTTCAACTTATTTAACTTTAATTTTTAAACTTTAATTACTATCCACGTTGATGGGTCCGGCCATGGGCCGGCATGAGAAAGGTCCACCGGCGGAAGGAAGAGACCCACGACGTAGTCGGCCCGCAAGATGTCTCCGCAAACTCGAGATCCAAGCAATGGTTCAGTCTGTCAAGCTGACCTCGTAAGCCCAATCAGAATGACACGTAATCCTCTTCATATGCATCGAAGTTACTCGCCATAATCGAACAATACAACCTAACAGATATTTTAAAAATATTCGTCCACATTCATACGATCGTTTTCAAAATGACAACGATAGTTAGGATGAATCTTTTTTCAAAGGCAACTGTCACAACAAGCACCCCCCATGATCGTGTCAACGGAGGAAGGAATCTGCCAGCTAGCAGCTATTGCCTTATTCGATCACCGCAAAATCCAGATAGCTCAACAGCCAGCTGTCACTAGCTAAGAAAAGCTGCACCAACTGCCTATGCGGTAAATACCCATTCATCCCAATAAAAGGGGACATGTTTGGATACACAACCAAAAGTTTATTACAATCAAGCCCAAATAGTAATCTTGCCGCCTCCATCGAGCATCTTAGCGACCCTTCGAAGTCTGCTCAAAGAATCACCAAAGATGCTCCTCGACGAGTGCGTCTCTTTCAAAGACGCTCCCCTACAGAGCACGTCTCTCTCTAAGCCGCTCTTCGTTGAACGCATATCATCTAACATCCTCAATATTTCTTTTTTTATAAAAAAGATTTATAATTTGAGCGTCGGAGAATATATCGATGAGCGAGTCATGTTAATCATCTGACATCTTATTTGTTTATTATATTACTCAGGATCCAATTTCAAAACGATGGAGACCGAACGTGCTTCAGATTAATTCGATGCAAAGATCCGACGAATTGCTTCTTAATCTATACAATAACCAAATCCAAAAATGCATCACACATAAAAAGTTTATCAATTGAATCACATTTTTCTATTAATATTTATGGATGTAAAAAGAGAACCTCAATAATAAACTTTTCCTTTAACTGTTTTTTACTAGTTTAGAATTTTTATCATAACTTGTGTATTATTATTGATTGGGATGGCTAAAAATGGGCGGGCCCATCGCGAAGGCTCACAGACAAGTTGACAACCCAATGGATGGCTGCCCACAACTCACTCCTACACACTGAAAACTTACCATAATCGGTAACCATCATATCGAATATGTTTCGTGATCAGGTCAAAGGATGAAGGAAAATGACAGTGGAACGATATTTTCTTATCCATCCGAGCAGTTCAAAGGACGGTTGTCACCAACAAAATCTAACTGCCCTCATAAATACTCCTTCACTATACTAAGAAAGAGGGGGGATTGAAGAAATATATAACTAGAAAATTCTTTACCTAAAAGAGCGTCCGTAGAGATCACTCTCAATTCTGTCTTTCTCACTCTCAAACTACTCTACGTCGAGTGCAGCCTCCGAGACAAATACCATCCCAATTCTTGTGTATCATATCTTTCATATTTCGTCATTACATCTTTCTAGTCATTGAAAAAGATTATCGACTTGAACAGTGTAAGATAAACCGAGGAGTAAGTTCTATAAATCCTTTAACCTTTTATTTTTTAGTTGTATTGTGTAGAACCGAAGTTACCATAAATGAAGACTGGGCCTGCTTTGTTCGAACCGATAAGAAAGATTTGAGTGACTTTTTAATCTATATAGAATACGGATTCTAAAACATATCAATTATACAACTTAAAGTTTTGATTTACAATTTTTCTATTTTTTTTCCATAAAGATTGATGCTAAACTACACTTGATAACCAAATTTAAAAAAAATGGTTGATAATAAACTTGGAAAAAGACTTTTTCGAATTTTAGGATCATTTTTTAATATTTTTGTAATGGGGATTTAAAATATCCCCAGAAAAAAAATTTAAATTTCTATTAAAAAAAGATATCCTACAGTAATATATAATTTTTTTTTAAAAAATACATATTGAATTTAATTTATTAGTCAAATGTTATAATTGCCTTCTTTTGAACAAATACTTGATATTACATAGGGGACAACACTTCGAAGAGCATTATCAATTACATGTTTCACCCAGTCATTTAAAATTTATTCAATTTATTGTTTTTAAATTAAATTTATATTTGCATAATTTAATAAATTTTGAAACAAAATTTACAAAAGTCAAAGGAAGAAAATTACAGTTTTGACTTTAAAATTTTTATTTAATATAACATATGTGAATTGAAATCCTTAAAAAAACTCTTTTTTAACCCAAACCAAGTTTTATTAAATCAAGTAAATATAACTATAGTTTTAATTTAGAAAAATATTATTGAAATTTAACCTAAACCCACATCACATAATTTTATTTTACCACACTTCTATAATCTCATCTCGGCATAAAATACAAAATATTATCATAATTTTCAGATAATAATGACACACTAATAAGCCTTTATTCATCTCATAAATATATGATAATTATATTTTACAGGATCATTAATACTGTAACTGCTTCATAAATAATAATTCGACATATATATTACAAATATAAATCAATTACTCAATAAATAAATATACATAACCATCTACGAGAGGCTAACAACCATCCTAAATCGGTCCATTGTCAATCTCCATTGCACTTCCAATACACTTGCAGCTAAAATATGAAAAGGGAGGATGCAAGGTTGAATGAAAAAGCCCAACAAATAATATTTATGGATATATTACAAAAACATAAGCCTTGATAATAAGAAAACTCAAAATACAATAAAATGAGGCCACAACTATAAAAAAATAAAACTATTGTCAAATCAAGTTTTAATGCCATAATTTCAGAGAAAGCATAATATAAATAGTATCAAATGAACTTTCAAATGTTTAAATAAGAGGCCAACTAATAATTTTTATGGGTATTATTTAAATAAAAGCTCAACATATCTATCTATTACAACTTTATAAATGGGGCGTATGCTATAATTTTATCCCATAATCGCATTAATTATTAATTACTTTATCATAATTCACTTTTGATATAACACAAATATTTAGAATAATTCCACAACATCAAATGTAAAAATTATAGCATAAAATTAGGATACCTAGAAAATCATCAAAAAATGCATATATAAATTGAAATAGATTAGACTCTATACAATATAAATTACTTTAAGGTTCTTAAGTATTATATTTATCGATTTTCTTATATCCTTACACATTGCCCTTCAGCTCAATTATAAAAATCAAGAATAGTCACCTGAAAGATATAAGGCTATTTTCATAATAAGGGCAAGATTATAATCAAATAAATAGGTAAACTATAAATTTAGATTATGAGGACCAAATCTAGAAAGGAATTTAGGTGATACCACAAAAAAACAACTCCAAAGTTTGGCTTAACAAATGCCGAATCACTGGGGACAATATAATTAAGACTCAATAAGCAATTGAGTTGTTCTCTTTCAAGGATATTTATTATACAAGGAAATCAAATTATTGGAATCCGATCGAACAAAGTCCAAGCATATAATGTAACAATTAAGAATGGAAGTCATGTTGGGGCCTGACCAACTATCTAAACCATGAAAAAATAAATAATAACATATGGCAATCACACAATAATCATACACGATTAATAAAGATATGATTTTTATATAAAAAATTTTATTTTGAATGAGAGAGAAAAATTATAAAATTAAAAATTTTAAAATATTTTTACTATACAATATCTTTGATTACATAAATTCTTAAATATAATGTCAAACTATCTTATCTCAATATAAATCCGTACAATAGAGAATATAAGTTGAAAGATGAAAAGAAAAATCCGATAAACATTCTTCTCAACGATAAGAATAGCGTACTCACGGTCGATAGAGACTAAAACATAACTCAAAACTCAAACGATTATACAAATCTTTCTCGTATTCATTTTTTTCTCTATTCCTCTTCTTTTCTCACTCAAACTGACATTGAAATTGTAGTAATAAAACCTAACACATGTTAGCCACATTTTTATTCACTGAATCGCACTCGAGCGAAGAGTTTTTGAAAATGACGCGCGAGTACCCATTAGGCGCGGTTCAAGCATAGAATTTCTAGAATCGGCTCCTAAGGCACACGTCGGGGGCAATTCGGGCGGGATGCTTCTGGAATCGACACCTCAAGTTTTATCACAGACGTAAAAATACTCATCATTCGTTCTACCAATCGATATATCAAATGAGTATGGACATACACGAAAGTAACTTATAACTCAATAAACCATACTAAGAGTAGATACTAAAACTTGAAGATAATAATGTGCTCACTAATTGTGCCATAGTTAAGCATTTTTGTTTAGTCATTAAATAAATACAATACAATATTTTATTCTCAGATGTGGCCCTTGAGTTTATTTACTTTTGATTTAGTATGGTATTGATAATTACAATTATTTTTTCAATTTGTCAGTTAATAATTATAAACTCTCGTTGACCTTGGCCTATAAAAACTAAATTATCTACTGCTTTTAACCCAATTTGCATGGGCTCATGCACTGATTTATAAGGCAACTGTATGAAGAAAAAAAGAATACTCAAGACCCGCACATTTTAAACAAGATAAATCATGCATGAAGACAAGTAAATATTTAGGGCCATAAGATACCCAACCAACAAGAGACAAATGTATAATGACACTCATTTGTACAATTTATATCATCAATAAATATGCAAATAATATTCATTTGCAGAGCGATAATAATAAATCACAAACTCCACATTGCCAAAAAAAAAAAAAAAGGTCATAAAATATAATTGCAAAATAAAAAATAGTAGTAGAGTATACTTGCCTTTCTAATTTGCATCTTTGTAGAGAAACTTCTTCATTTTCTTTATCAATTACTTAAGCTTTCTCACTTCTGTTGTCTATCTCAAGACTCCTCAAAGTCTGATTCCAAAGTAGAGAAATCACCATAATTGCCCCACCCATCACCTCAAATCTTGTCTTAATGTTATTTGATTGGATTCCAAAGACAATATCATAAAACTAAAGTAACAAAATAACTATCTGCTGACATTCAAACAATATTTGAACATCAAATGTTTTAAATGGAGCTCAAACAATCTTAAACCGATGCTTTCAAATCTGACGTTCGAATGGAGCTTAAATGTCACATAATAGAAGCTTTGTGGAGTATAATTCAACCACATATAACGTTAAATATCTATCAATTTGTATACATAAACCAAAAATAGAACGATTTAATTATTAATTTTCTTCCTTAACTTGGTAATTAATAAGAATTAACATTCATCTATAATTAAAACGAGATTAACAAATTACCATTCTTCCTCCCCTTCTTCCAAACTACCAATTTTCTTTATCTCCCCTTTCCTTTCTCCTCCCTGCCGCCGAGGCTCTAGCCTAGCAGATACCAAGATAAAGAAAAAACCTTTAGACTTAAAATAAAATCCGAGCCACAAATTTATTGTTAATATGAAATACCCACTAATATTAACCTCCTAATTTTCACCTCCTACTTACAAATGATGGAAATTTATATATAATCATATCGACCCAGATGATTTATATGCCTTCCAAATAACCTAGACATTAGACTAGCCAGCCATTTATGCAAACTTCAATCCCTTTAGGTAAATCTAAAAACTTCGTTAGATTATCCCACATTTTAAATTAATTCCACTTAATCCAAATATATTAAACTTCAAACGTGCATAGTCCCAAACTTAGACATAGAATAAATAATTTCTTATACCCCAAAATATGAATTCTTAGTTCAGAATGTATCAAAAACATGCTACAAAAGGTATCACGATTAATGATTAATTTTTAACTTCAATGATACATCAATTATGATAATAAAGTCTGAAAAATGGGGAAATTACATCGATTGTAATGATCAGTTTGTGGCAGGGTTTTGTTTTTCTCCCTGAAACACTATATATAATTTATGTCAATATATAATTTTTAAGTTATAATTAGAGACACTTTTAATAGACATATTATTTGATGAAAGGATAGATTTTGTTTCGTATTATTGATTAAAGGGGAAGAAAAGAGAAATCTGATTGTAATTCTTCAATAAAAAAAATAAATAAATCTGTGTAATCGATCGTTATTATTATATAAATTTCTTCATTGGTAAAAGATCTGTGTTCACAATAATCAAAATTCTCAAACTTAGGTTTATATTATAATTTTGTATCTGTAATCATTTACCTTCTAAACTGTAACTTTAGCATGAATAAATCATGTTTTCTTTGCAATATTATATGTTTATAATGCTTTGACCAGTAATGAATCAAGAGGGCTCCATCTCTTAAAAACTAAAGGCCATTTTTTCTCTAAATTTTAGTTATTTAATTTAAATATATAATTATAATTTAATTATTTTTTAAAAAAATTTAAAATTAATTAAAATAAATTATTAAATTATAACTGATCTATTTTTTTAAGAGGTAAAACCCTCTGATTCCAACCAATATTCAAGAACATCCTGATACCATATACATAAAAATTCTCTCGTGTATAAGATCATGATAAATAATCTCACAAATTAAGATTAAACAAATCAAAAAATCTGTGCAGCATTTGGAAAAAGGAACCCTAGCAAAGAACAACAGTACTACCAGCACGGCAATTAATAATAAATTTTAAGGTTGAGAGGAAAAAAATAAAGTAAGAAAGAAGAAAGCCATGAATGTCATCCGTACCAGCTTTCTGTCTATTCCAAAACCGTCCGATCATGGACAGAGCCATCCGACGGCTGTAGTCGAATCTCTCTCTCTCTCTCTCGCTATCAACCATCAGTATGTTCGAAATGGCTCGCTGCATCATGTAATCTTACAAATGCATGCCTGCTTGCATGCATGCATGGTTGTGCTTCGTACAATAAAAAAGATGGTCCCACTGGGCTGTAAGCAATAATATATGTGCACATTTAATGAAAATTAGCCCCACGTCTATGCTCTGCCAATATTTCTATTGCAATTAGATGCAGATCAACGTTGAAAGTAGCCCATACTTATTTTAAAAATAATTTATTAAAATAATTAAATATTATTAATATGCATAAATTTTATTATATTTTATTAATTTTTTTAATTTTTAATAAAAAGAATATTTATATATGTAAGAATTTATCATTTTACTATTTTATAAATAATATGATTATATATCATATGTATGGATACTAATAAGTAATAGTAAGAAATAATTCTTTTTTTTTTTGTTTTGAGTTTGAATTAGAGAAATTTTTAGCAACTTTATATTAAAAAAAAAATTAGAATAGACCACCAGAAAATTATAGATAATTCGTGATACAAAAAATTCAGTAACTCTTAGTAATGAAGATAGCTAATGATGAAATGAGAAAAATCAATTTTAAATCTATTGAAAAAAGGACACTAACCATAAATTGAGATATATTATTAATGTCTAATTTTATATTATAAAATAATAAAATAATATAATAATTTTAATAATTTGTAACTGATTAGATCTCATAAAATCTTATAAATCATACATTATAGATTATTATTTCTAAAGTTGAAATACAAAATCATATAATAAAATAATTTTATTGGTATGTTAATATTTATTTTCAATATTTAAAATTTGCAATAGGGGTAAGGGATGGAACAAGATGAGAATCTGTGTACACACGTATATGTGCACGGACACAGGTGCAAATTTTATCTGTTTTTATTTTATAAGTTTGAACTAGACTTAATAAAATTGAATCACATAATCTGAAATTTTATTCAGTATGATAAATATATAAGATTGTTATAGACCGATGCGATTAAAATGCAGATTCGATTATATTTTGGGCTAGACATGTTATAGATAAAAATAACCAATCCTATTCGACCTAGTCTAAATTATAATTTTCTTATAAATAAATATATTTTATATTTTGGAAAAATATTAATTTTTTTTTTTACATTTTTCGTTAAGTAAGAATAAATTAGATAGATAGTCAATGTAGGGTATCGAAAGGTATCCACCTTTCCCTGTGAAGTGAAGAAGGGGCTGAGAGCTTGCCCATTACATGGAAGGGCATTGACATACAACCAAAAACCCAAAATTACAAAACAGGAGGGCTCAACTTTGCCCATAAGTATTCCACATCAGTGTAATAAATTGAGGATGATCTTCCATAAAATTTGAAGGATGCTAAATTTATCCCTAGTTTTAGTAGTGGCGAACTACACAAAACTGATAATGTTTAAATTTCTGACATGTTTAAAGACGATTTTATTTATGGTGTGCCAAAGTTAGTGAATTGAATCAGCTAAAAACAAACAGGGGGCAATTGCCGTAGAATTACAACCCCTCCATTTGAATCTCGCCTAAGAGATACCTTTCCTCTACTCTACCCTGGGCAAATTTCCATGACTAATTAAATAAACTTAAGATCGAATCATCTTTGGGAAAGAACTTTTAAAGAAAAGATAAGAGTGAGATTTTGCTTTCAACCTGCAAAAAACGCAAGAAGGGTCATATCTTAAGTACCTAAAGACTCAATCCTAAATCGAAAGTTGTTTCTGTATAGCCAATCACAAAATAAATGAGTGAGTTATTGTCCCACCATGGGTCCCTACGATTGAATACTATCCCACCTTCACACCAAAGGGGATAAAGGTATAATAAATGAATGAATTATAGTTATACCATGGGTCCCTACGAGAGAATACTTTCCACACTAGAGGGGAAAAAGGTGATCAAACATGAGAAAATGTAAAATCACCATAAGAAGATAATGCCCACCTGATGTTGTCTTGTATAGCGTTGGATGACTCATAGATTTGGAATTGGTAATGGTTGTTTTCGCTTTAAAAATTTAGAGATATTATTTATATAATAAAAAATGTATGATATACTATAATCATAAGGGTTAAAAATATTTATTTTCTTAGAATGAATTAAATATATATTGGTTGAATTTATTTAAGAACTACAATTATGACATCCAGTATCAATCCAAAAAGAATGATCATGAAAAAATGAATTGAAGAAATGAAGAATATTAAATGAATTGAAGAACTCTCATATTTGGTTGTATTAGCAAGGTTCCTATAAAATTTTACTATAATTTTAGATGCAATTAATGATCATGAAAAAAATAAAGCAGAAGATTTATTTATGTGATATTACTAGATATTTGGGCACGAAATCGTGGGCAAATTTTAACATTTAAGCTAACAAAGTTCTTTGATTTTGAGATCAAATGTGCATGCTCAACATCAGGACATTAGAAGAAAAGATTTTGAATAAAGTCTATAAAGCTAAGTACACAATTTGTCTAAAAATTAACAATATGAATCAAAATATAAGAAAACTCCTTTGGTGAAAAAAATAAAAAGAGAGAGATTGTGGTTTTTGTGGATAGGTGTTTTGTTTGCCAACTTATCAAGGTCAAACACGGAAACCGCTAGGATTTTTACAACATTTACCAGAAATAAGAGTACATTACTATAGATTTTGTTACTGAGTTGTCTAATGTGGTTAGGAATCATGATACAGTTTGTGTGATAGTAGATTAGTTGACTAGATTGACCTATTTCATTTAGGTAAGAATGACATTTTCTAAAAATCAATTGGCTCGACTTTATATTAATGAAGTAATGAAGTTTTATGGAGTTACAGCGCCTATTATATCATATTAAAATCCTAGATTTGTAGCAAAAATTTGGAAGAGGCAACATAGAGAATTGAAAATGAAGTTAACGTTTAGTATAACCTTTCATCCGTAGACAGATAGACAGTCAAAGTGGACGATACAGATTTTGAATGATATGCTTAGAGTTTTAATTTTAAAGATGAGGGGCAGTTAGGATAATTATTTACAATTGACTAAATTTATGTATAATAATTACTATTAACCCAATATTGGTATAACATCTTTTGAGACTTTGTATGAAAAGAGGTGCGTATTTTCAATTAATTAGGAAGAGATATATAATCATAGCTTTTTGGGTTTGGAGATAATTTAGGAGATTGCAGATAATATTAAGTTGATTTGAGAATGTTTACAAATGATCCAAATAAACAAAGAAGCATAAAAGATTAGATTAGAGCTTTGAATTAGGCAATTATATGTTCTTGCAGGTGTCTCCAAGAAAAGGAGTGGTGAGATTCAATTTAAAGAAAAAATTGAAACC
>JAOVVI020012265.1:0-12306 GCA_028571085.2 Nepenthes alata | reverse complement strand
TAAACTCGTTTAATTTAATAAAATAATCACTTCATTTATTGTGTCAATCATTTGAGTGCTTATGTGGTTGTATCAATTCAAAGACCTAAACTACTCCTAAATGTGAAATACTTCACTTGTGGACCAACCTGCGAGAGCCAAGTCAAAACCCAACCCCTATTTTGACAGCTGAGCGGCCCGAACGAAATTGAATACTACGGCCAGGGAGCTTACAAACAAAAGTCAGACCTCCTAAAAAAATGGCCACTACAAAAAAATATTATGGGGCTTTTCAACATGCATGTTACAGCTCCCTTCGACTAGGACAAGCACCATCAGTTAGCGATAGTTGGCGGACTAGTACCTAACGCACAAGTGCGACAACTCCCTCTATAAAGGACGAGCACCATCAGTTAAGTGCAAGTGATTGTCTAAACTCCGTCAAAACCTAGCGGCTATGGCATCTAAACCTAGTTGGTCACCAAGAGGCTTTCCTAGTGCTACAACATCCATTCACAGGAAAGAGTATAAATAGACAAAAATAATCAATTAAGCTTGGCAACAATAGCAACTAAGCTCAGTCGGCAAATAAAGCGAGTGTTGAGCAAAGCAAATCAATATAAAAGAAGAAATATCGTGACAATTATTCAAACATTCTAGCTGATTTATTGAAGAATTGACACATACAATGAGGAGAATCCACTAGGTGGATACAAAATCCTGCCTGTGCTTATGGCTCAAACATGTGACAATCCTAAAGCTAGAAGCCCCCCATGGAACATGACAAAGTCTCCCCTCTTATCTCCGGGAAGTCAACCAAGTCAAATTGACAATGAGCTCTGGCACTCCACCGATCAAAGAAATTGACGGGGAAGTCCAGGGCCACCAAGAACGCAATCCGTCTATAGTGGTAAGCACCATCCTGAAATTTGTTGTCCAGCACGTGGCCAACTTCCTTTGGATGGAATCGAACCCTCAACTCCCCTTTGAGTTGGGCACACTTGTTCGAAAGATCAGCGAGTTGCTCCTCAGCCTTTAAGAGTGTATTCTTGAGTGAGGAAATCGTATCCAAAGCTTGATATTTTTCCTCCAAGAGCTCATGGGATCTCACTTCATACATGGATAGCACTTGGTCGAGGTAAGAGGCCCACTCTTAACTCTGAAAGGTCTCGACAACAGCAGTGTTCACTCGATGCTCGATACCTTAAAGCATAACAGGGTTTGCATACGACTGAGATAGGCGAGAGATCCTAATGTCTTGCTAATGCAAAGTCTCCGCTACTACGTGAAGAACTTTCAGTTGCTATCAAATGAGATGGAACAGTCAGCCAAGGACAGCAATGGAAAAACATAATCATGAAATGGGAAACTCTGTGAAGCAGTACCTCAAGGAAAGAATGACCTCTTGATGAGATGAACCCTCCTGAGAAGATGGATAGGGACAACCCTCTGATCCAAGCACAGGAGGAGGCAATAGACAGCAGGGGCAGCACATGGCAACAAAGGAAAACCTCAAAGCTCGAAAGAGAGGGTGATGCACCTGAAGCCTCCAGCAGCAAGGACATTGAAGTCTCTGGATGAGGCACTTCCCCAGCAGCCTCGGCTTCTAGATTATTTTTAGACACTTCTTAGGTCGCTTGATCATTATTCGCACCATCTTCAACAAAAATGGCAGGAGGCATGGATGCTGATGCTTCAGGCGATGAAGCGACCAATATCAGAACCCCATGTCGGCTATGGTTGCGGTGCCAATCGACTCACCTGATCTGTCAGTTGAGGGGTCATCTATTCCAGTTGCGGTCTCAGTGAGGGGCTCACCACCCTCATTAGTCCTGACTGTTCCCTTAAAAATTGAATCAACTAGAGAAAAATGTGTAGAACTTGGCCTCCACGATGACTCCCTGACAACTAAATGAGATTCCTTTTTGCAAGCCTTATTGATAACCTAACAATACTTAGAATTGGTGGGCGATGGAGGGGTTGTCTTGCCAGATATCAGCTCAGGAGAATCCTGGTTGAATGGATTTATTGGCTTTCTCTTAGGATGATGGAACAACATGGCGGTGACGTTGTCCCTTTCATCCTGATCTCCCATTGAACTTCATCGAATGCCCTTTGGGAGAGCCAACGGTTCGTACGGTGTAGGATGGCGGTGTTCTCTTTAACAAGCCTCTTCAGCGGTTGAGCCCTTCACTCATCTATTGGCATAACATCATCAGAGTAAATACTGTTGACTCGGCCCCACTTATTATAAAGACGCTACTCAGAAGAGACCAACCAATAAAAGAATCATTTCTTCCAACTCTTTACAGAATTTGGGTTCCCTCCGTTAATCTTATACTTCTAGTGTGGGGTGAAAGAAGTCCAATCCGCCTCTTAATTGAACTGGAAGACAACCTTCACGGCCCGGGCATCCAGGAAAAGTTTCTTGATACGGAAGAAGGCACACAAAGAAATCAGATATCAAAGAACATTGAGATGTAGGAAAGCCACTAGGACTTGCCAAGCCTCCAAGATCTCAAGCAACTAATTCGTAAATGGGATACGAAGGTTAGCATTCAGATGGGCCTCATAGATAGTAATAAATCCAATTCGAGGAGCACAAGCCTTGTCGTCAACGTCGGGCATAACGAATGGGATGGTATTCGGAATATTATGCCTCATGTACAAAAACTCCACTTCTTTACCAATAAGGACAGACTTAATCATAGTGACATCCTGGGAAGCTGTTCGAAAAGTCGTGAAAGTAAGAGAAAAGGGAAGTGCAAGCTAGAGTATAGTGACTTGAAAGATGAAGAAGTGTGAAAATGGCTAGGGACCAGTGCTTAAATAGCCAAGGCCTTGACCTTGAAACGGTGTCATTTAATGATATTAAAGAGGCGCGTCTTCATAATGACCGTGACACATGCAGCACATCAGTTTGCTAGGCCAATTATCATGACCGACGCTATCCCTCCCTATGTAGCCTGCAGATGGCTAATGGTCCTGATGCTTAGATCAGTGAGTCAACAGTGAGACATAGGTAATGATGCCCTGACAAGCCATATTTCAAGACTTTAGACTGATAACACAGGACCTTGACATGCTTGAGACTAATGCAATTGATCCACATCCCAACTGGACATTCGGGGTAAATCATTGTAAGTCGGGTTATTAGAAGATTGAGCTGTTAATAGTCCAAATTATCAGATTGTCATAAATTATATAACAAAAAATAACATTTAAGTGCTTCAGCCATTTGAAACAAATATGAATATTGGAGTCATAAAATAAAGACAAATAATAGTTAGGAAGTTCCATGTATTTATTCCTTTTACAGCATACAACAAGCTTACAAAAGCAAAAATACAACTTGGAATGGAATAAAAAATACATTAAGTAGCTACTCGACTCGAGTAGTCTAACTAATCTTCGAGTTGGACAAAAGAATAAGGAAAGCTCATTTGCTAGCACTGCAACATTGCCCATAAGGCTACCATACCAGCAGAAAGAGCAGAAAAACCCTCCCAATGAAAATAAGGATCAATTCTTTGAAATACCACCCTATCCTTAGCCGGGAGGCAAAATAAAAAAAAGAAAATTTCCTTCTAACCAGAGTCGAGAGCAGAGCTGTAGGGGAATAGGGTCTCTATAACAGCTGGGAAGAAAAGAACTTCGTCCAGCCAAAGGCCAAGGCCCTCCTCTTTTGACCTCCCGTATGAAGAATCGCCCAACATGGGCTAGGAGAAGACAAAATCACCCCTAAAGCCCAAGACCTCCCTCCAATGATGAAGGCTTGATTTTGGGCCAAGTATAAAAAAGGAAAACTAAGGCAATTTCCCACTTAAAAGAGGGTAACCAAAGTAGATTTCAAGCGTGGCACCAGACATGAACTTTGAACATTAGGGAAGAGCCCCGTCCGACTCCAGCTTATAGCTATAAAGGCTCTATACTAACTCTGAACGTGCCTACTCCTTAGCAGATGGGTAATGCTTCGTGATGTAAGGCATAAGGAGCCCAATCATTTATAACCGTAGAAGGAGATCAGCAAGCATTTAACTGAGAAAATCATGCTGATGGTAGAGAATTGCCCGCAGTACATAATTGAATTAGAATTGAATCAAATACTATTAAACTGAGAAAAAATTTACAAAATGCTCAAGGAAGTAGCACGCTTGAAAACCTGCCAACACTCCTTCAGGAATATGCCAAGGGTTGAAAATTCAAACTCTCATAATGGGGGCTAGTTATGAGTCCGTTAGTATATGGGTCAGCCTAAAACCCAACCTGTAGAATGATTAAGGGATCAAGAAGTGGCGGCCTAGTAGGAGTTCCTCCAAGCCTAAAATTCTAAATACGCAGCGGTGGGCCTAAGAAACTTGACCCAAAACCGTCTAGCAAGACATGGGCCATTAGGGTTAACCATTGAATGGTCCCCATAGGTATAACTCAGCTAGTGACAGCTCAACAAACAAGCCCAAGTGACCACTGTTAGTACGTAGTCCCTCATGACTATGGGGGTAGGAGCTACAAGATGTTATCACAAGTCTGCCACCCTTCTAATTACCTTGGCACAGAATGTTGGTGGTGAAAGCATGATGACGACTCCTACATAACTAGAGAGTCGTAACACCTGCAACCCATAACCATAGAGCCTTCGTGTTAGCCACTCATAATCGCAAAGCCGTGAAACCCAAGATGGCTAACCAATGCTCATTCTATAAATACATCCATTTTTCTACAAGAAGGGGGATCAATTAATCAATCAAAAACTTGGACATTTAGGCATCTTGAGAACAACTTTCTCATAAGAAGTCTCTTTCCTATGAGTGTAACTCCCACACAGAAAGTTGTTCATCTCTTTAGTGCCTCTATGGAGTTCAATCCTCTATATTACATTCAATCATCGAATATCCTTGCATTTATGTATTTTTTTCATTCTTCTACTTTATCAACCAAGTGAAAAGATTATTGATTTGAACGTCAGGTGATATATTAGGGAGCAAATTCCATGTTCTCTGACTTCTCATTTGTCTATTGTGGTGCGTAGGATGTAGTTTATGAGTGATAAAAATTGGACCCGCTTTCAGTGAGATATTTAAATTCAGTGGCTCCCTAATTTATTTAATGATTCAGATCCAGGAATACATCAATTTTATAAATTTGAAAATTTTAAAAAATAAACAATCGTCACTTGTTAATGGTAAACACATAATACTCTATAGTTCTATATAATTATTACCTTTTTAGCACAATCACAAAATGAGAAAACGCTAAATTTCACCTCAAAGGTACATTCCTATGAGTTAAAATTATCAGATTTGTATTCAATAATTTAGATATTATTATATTCTTTTCTTAAATTTTATTTTAATTTCTTTTAAAAAACTAAAATATCTAAATAGTTAAAATTATAAAATGATTTTTGAGTCTCCTACTAGGGATTTGGGGGCGGAGATTTTTAAGCGAGATTTAATTTTAGCAAGATTAAAATACACCTGATGACTGAATTTTAAATTTGATTTTTATAATATTTTAAATTTTTATCTAATTTAATTAGATTATTTATTATTATTTTGAGTAATTTAGGTGTGATAAAGATTAACTAAATATTATAATATTTTGGATAATATTTGAACTTATTGGGCTAGCGTCCGAGGTGTGTTATTCGGTCGCCTGAGTCTTGATTTAAGTTTTGGGATTAAAAAAATATAATAATAATAATAGTAATAATAATAACATATCAAGCAAAAGGGAGAGGGAGATCGGGTAAGTTGAAGAGAGAGGGTTAGGGTTGGAGCGCCGATGAGCGGCGCGGTGGAGGAGGGTTTTGCCGAGGAAGGAAGTGGCCGTAATGGGTGGTGGAAGCGATGGTAGCATGTGGGCAAGATGGCAGCGATTGCGGGTGCGGTGGTGTGCGGCAGAGAGCCGCCCTTGAGAGGAACCGCGCGAAGGAGAAGATGAGAAAATAGAGGCCTTTGGGTCCAATTTTGACTCTGAGATAGTTGAAAAAGTTGTAGTTCTTGTTGAAACAAGTGCATCTATACCCTTTTCTTTCATTTATTTGATTTTTATTTGATTCCTTTCGGGTACTATTATCCAATACTCGATCCATGCACGAAATTGTGATACACCTGACTCTAGCATGCATATATATAAATTTCATGTCCAATTTCATAGATTTTGATTAGTTGTCGCACCGACACCCTAACATTGTGCCAAGATGATTTCGGGCTCCGATGTTTAGGGTTTTTACAATAATTTACTCTAGGATATCATTACACATATCATATATATGTTAATTTATCGATTAGATATCCAATTTGATGGTTTTAT
The DNA here is from genome assembly GCA_028571085.2 of Nepenthes alata. Lineage (NCBI taxonomy): Eukaryota > Viridiplantae > Streptophyta > Magnoliopsida > Caryophyllales > Nepenthaceae > Nepenthes > Nepenthes alata. Next base: position 6,012 of record JAOVVI020012265.1, on the reverse strand, counting down.
GTGAAAATTCGTTCATTGAAACCCTAGGATGCACCCGGACCACGTTAAACCAACTATTTCAAGTCCAATGCAAGATTTGTCTTTAATTATGATTTATCCATACCTTAAATATGAATATCTATTGGTTGGGTCATCGATTTTTAAGTTTTGATCCTTTTGGCACGTCGAAGAGTCTAACTGGTACTTTGGTACTATTCATCCAAAATTAATTGGGGCTTTTGTATGATCCCATCTTGTTAAATTGGTTATTAATCAGATGAAATTGTATATGTTCAATTATATATTTCAAAAATTACGTTATGTGTATTTGTGAAGGAATTATCGTTCGAAAGCTCAAAAGTCACGTTTGACCTGATATGGTAAGGATTTTCTAATCATTCCAAAGTATCATATTAAATTGTGTATATGTTTAAAGTTATATGAATATTTAAACCCATAAGAAATATGAAAATTATGAAGGTACACAGAGGAGATGCCACAATTTATTATATGATTGATTTGTTTTTCTGGATGGAGAAATTAGCAAAAGAAGTTTGGTGGGCATTCCTTCAAAGAATGAGAAATCATGAAACTAAAATCACGGATTTATGATCAAGGATAATATCCCTTGGCAGGCCATTGGTATTGCAATGAAAACTCAAGAATTATCATGACCGTATATTATTACGGGTGATATTTTTTAACATGTATTAGAATATTACCGTGAAAGTACGATGACTGCCTCTAGACCGCGGGAGGTTAGAGAGCATTTTATTTGCCCTATATACTGGGTGATAGGTATATTGCTGCCACATTGTGTTTGGCCTTGTATAAGGCGAAAGCTTGTTACTGGACTTAATGTACGTCGTTCGGCATTAGATTATGTAAAGTAACATAATCCTTTCCTCGTTCTTCCCTACTTTTAACTAGTAAGATTTATTAGTTTTGATCCACAAAGATAAGTAATTATATATAATTTACATTCCCAAAGGAAGAAGGATAAAACAGGCGAAGTTAATTGTATTCAAAAATAATATTCGATCATACATAGCATTGGAGCCACAAATATTATGTGACAATTGGATTCCGTGCGTTTTTGGGTGCTGTTGTTATATGTTGTCGGATGTTGGAGTTATTTGGATATATTTTGTGCATTGTACAGATTTTATACCAGTTTAACGATCGTATTATAGACGAAACTCTATTAAATTTTTGATAAAAAATATGGTTCGTCATAATTTTTTAGTCTCTCATGCTATTTTTAGGAAATTTTATTTCAGCCATTAAATTTTAAATTTAATCCAATGGTTAAGATTAAATTATATTTGACAAGATTTTGACCGTTCGTTTCGTCCAATTTTATAGCTGAGAATAGTGCACAGTAAATCTAAAAGTTAAACAATAAAAATGACAGCGATATTTCATTCTCCCAAAAATTCTTCTTCTACAACCTCTCGCCCTCTTCAACTTCGATCTGTTCTTCTATAGTGTTTCACTCCAAATCTCCTATCATCGATGTTCAAATTTGATAATTTATTCTCTCTCTTACCTCAGCCAACATAGTTCTTTGTTGCATGGCCACCATATCTACCCTAATCTACATGTTTAAAAGAGAGAGAAAGAGGAGGAGGACGAGAGAGAACAAGAAGCCTTATATCTACTCGACTTGTTGCATATTGTGTTTTATTATCGAATTAATTGAGATTTTTACTGCCCTAATTTATTGCATGCTTGAGAGAGAAAGAGAGATTGACATAATTATATACTAGTAATCTATATCTTCATAAATTTTAATGTTGTATACCTGATTATCTTTTAAAACGAGGAGGATTCACATAATTGATGAGTTCAACTTTAATAATATATGACAGATCTTACGAATTATTATTAAGTATTTAACAGCTCATTCTGACTAATTGACTGCATTCACATCTTGTGTAATTTTTATAATTGATGAGTCTAACTTTAACAATGTATAGGCTTGTATGGTATCCAATGAATAAGAGTCTTATTGTATTACTACAAACTGTTGAAGTGGCTACTCGTGCTTCGAATGCTTATGATGTTCGGCATTCCTGTCATCCTTCATCTGCAAGAAGCCATGCCTTTGCCGTCGGTTTCGCATAACACTGATTTGTGATGGTAATGACCATCAATTGTTGGCCGCATCAACATCGAATAGGCATTTGGTTTAGACCCATGACAGTATTCGAGACGCCGTTACTTGAATTAAGAGGCCTGTAGATTTTTTTTTTTTTGGGCTTCGCGTTGTTATGTATGTTAAACATAAATTGATCTTCTACATCCAAAATCATGCCATATGAAGACCGAATACATATTAAATTTAAGGATTAAAATTAACCTCCCACCATTGAAATTAATATAATGTTGCTCTGATTTTGTAAAATCTATCTACTAGTTTTAATTTTCTAAATCTTTTATACTCCTCAATGATGGTGTATTATAGAGTATATAACTTAGGGGCAAAACCAACTGCACTCACATTTATATATAGATAATTCCATCAATTATCTCATGGATGGTTTCCATGAAGATTAGGCAAAACGGTTACACAAAATTAGGCCACAACTATTGATTTTTATCCTTTTTTTTTCTTTTATTTTTTTTATGAAAGCTCTATAACCAACAATGTATTCCCATTTGATCTGTGCTTTGATGACTTTGTTATCTTGTTTACTGGTGTTTTTGCGCCGGTGTGTTTGATCACCAAAATGTTGTTGAAGATAACAAATGAAATGTTGGATGCTACTGTTGCTGCAACGTCAATGGCCGACGTTTCAGTTGCTCAACGTCGACATTTGGCTGCTGGAATTCTTTCAACTTTTCCTACAATTAATGAAGCATTTGTGACCAATGTTAATTGCTGATAACTCTTCATTACTGAGCCCCATTATTCTCCATATGCCCTTTCATTCATCCGTTTTGGTGAAAAAAATGGATAGTTTTACCTTATAAATTATGACAATTGATTTTATCTCTGGCACCCATTCTCTATAATACACCATCTGAAAGAGGAAAGGAGAGTCCAAAAGCTCAAAATTAGGCGAATCCAGATCTAGAAAAATAGAGCAAGGCAAATGGCCGGAGGTTTGTATACAGTCCTTCATTCCGCATTTGTAGTTGTTTATGTCACATAACTTGCTAACATTTAGTATCAGAGATGGAAAGTGCCTCTACCTTTGCTGTTCTACCATTTTCTATTTTCCCAAATTTTGAAAATTATTAAAGCTTCCATTTTTGTGATGATTCGGTGAAAACGAATGCCGAAAATCATTAAAAATTTTAATTTTTGACATTTTTTATCTATGTTGGTGTAAAAATGGCGTCGTTTTTATCAGGTTAAAAATTGAAAAAAATCGGGTTCGGGCGAACCTGCTGGAGGTTGAAGATAACCTGAAAGCGAACGGTGTCATTTTGTCATCTTGTATAAAAAAGTAAAAAATAAAAAAAATTTCGCACTTGGGCCGTTTTTCGTGCGCGGCCCAAATCCCGCGTTATCTTTCTGGCGCGGCCCAAATCGATGCATGCGCGCGCGGCAGCAGGGAATCAAACGCGGGACCTCTTGGGCGAAAGCAGCATTACCGCTGTGCTAAACACGCGTTTGTTAATTATAGTGTGGATTTATCCTTTTTATTGTATAATTACTTGTTATTAATTTTATAATACGTGTATATGCATGTATATATATAATTATATTTATTATTATAGATAAGGTTTATTATATAATGTTTAAATATATATATGTATAATGTCTAGTGGTTAATATAATTTAATTAATTAAGGATTGATCATAATTTTTTTAATTAATAAATAAAATTATATTTTAATATCACATATGGTATAAGAATATTAATTGTGACTAATTATTTTTAATATAATAAAATTTATCCCATAAAAAATTAATTATATTAAATTAATTAATCATGATAAAATATCAAATTATTTTTTTTAATTTATCCATATGAATTAAGAATTGAAATATAATTTGATAGTTTTATCATGAAATTAGTCATGAATCAACTTGAATTAAAAATTTAGCCCATAAGTAATTTTTATATCAATTGATTCATGATGTATACTTTACATTGGTAAAATATAATTATATATTTATTTGTCGGCTTCATTTATTATTTGTTAAGCATGTATTTAATTTTTATATAGTTATTCAATCGGTTAATTTTTTTGATATAAGATATAAAATTTTTAAATTGAAAGGTGATAACTATAAAGTATGGAATGAAAGAATTCTTCTTCATTTAGGGTGGATGGATATAGATTATGTTATAAGGAAAGACGAACCACCTGCTCTTACTGTAACTAGCACTCCGGTTGATATAACTCTTTATGAACGATAAGAGCGATCTAATCGCCTCAATCTAATGTTCATAAAGACTAAAATTTCTATTGGCATTCGTAATTTTGTCGATCAGTATAATAAAGTGTAAAATTTACTGAAGGTCTTTACTGATGAATAATTTAAAATTTTAGATAAAGTACTTGCTAGCATTCTAATAATGAAGTTTTTATCTTTAAGGCTCACCAGTGTTAATAGTGTACGTGAACACATTATATAGGCGACGGATATAGCGGCTCAACTGAAAAATTTAGAGGTAAAAATGTCTGAATCTTTTCTTGTGTATTATATTTTGAGCACGCTTTCACCACAATATAAATATTTTAAAATCTCTTTTAACACACATAAAAATAAATAATCGATCAACAAACTTATGACTATGTGTGTTCAAGAGGAATGAAGGCTTATGATGAAACAAAGTGAAAGTATATTTATGTTCAAAGAAAGAAAGTTTAAGGCTCAAGCCAAAAAGAAGGGAAAATATAAAATATCTCATCAATCAAACATCAAGAAGGAATCTAAGTACTTCTTGTGTAAAAAGAAGAGACACGTCAAGAAAAATTATATCAAATATCAAAATTGGCATGAGAAGAAAGGTAATCCATTCTCTTTTGTATGTTATGAATCTAATATGCTTAATATTTCTCATAACACATGATGGATTGATTTTGGTTCAATAATCCATATTTTAAATTTCTTAGAGGACTTGCAAAACCCAAGGAAGCCAGTGGGCAATGAACAAAGTATCTTCTCTGAAAATAAGATGCGTTTATATGTGGAGGCCATTGGAACATATAATTTAATTTTAAGTAGTGATTTTATTTTAAATTTAGAAAAGATCTTTTATATTACAAATTTTTAAAAAAATTTGATATTAGTTTCAAGACTTGTACCTTTTAGATATTTTATTATATTTTCAAACTCATCTTTCATTTTATATTATAAGTCTGATATTGTTGAAAATGGTACATTATCTGATGATCTTTATTGCTTGAACTTACAAAATAATATCTCTTTCAATACTGTGCATGTTGATATTGGTATTAAGCGATATGTTATGAATGAATGTTTCTCTATATTATGTCATAGGAGATTAGGTCATATTTTTATTAAAAGAATCAAAAGATTAGTAAATGATAGAGTACTTAATACTCTAAATTTTACTAATTTTAAGACTTATATAGATTATATTAAAAAAAATAGACTAATAAGACTAAAAAAATGTCAATAGGAGTTCAGATATATTAGAAATCATACACGCTGATATTTATAGTATTGATATTAACTCATATGATCCAAAATATTTTATCACATTTATTGACGATTTTTTACGATATATGTATATTTACTTGCTTCATAATAAGAATGAAGCATTAGAAGTTTTTTAAATTATTTAAAGTAGAAGTAGAAAAATAATATAAAAAATAAATCAAGATTATGAGATCAGATAGAGATAGAGAATATTATAAAAGATATACTAAAGATAGACAAATGTCTGGTCCATTTACAAGATTTTTTCAAGAACAATGGATTATTGGCTAATATACTATGTGTGGTTCTCCGGACCAAAATGGTGTAGCAGAAAGAAGAAATTGAATATTATTGGACACGGTGAGGAGTATGCTTAGCAACTCCGATCTTCTAGAATCTTTATGGAG
>JAOVVI020012264.1:0-12307 GCA_028571085.2 Nepenthes alata | reverse complement strand
AGACAATAAATATAGTAAAATTAAATAATAATCAGATTGAAAATAATGAAGTGAAAATATAAAATTTTTATAAAACCGTATGGGACTTATGACTGCTTTACAGATTATTAAGTTATCGTATCATTTTATGATCTTATTATTAAATATTAACAATATATATAAATACATATTTAATACTTTCTTTTTTTAAAAAAAATCTAAATTTCTCACCCTTCACTCTAATTTTTCATTATTAATACAGACTTTAGAGTTACGTGACAGGAAGATGCACATTTTTTTAGTTAAGAGCACTTAAATTAGAAAATTACGATTAACAAAACTTCCTTACTTAAAATATTAAAACTATTCTCTTATGCCTATTCATAAAATGTTCCTTTATCTACACGTATATGTGATGAGTAGTTCTATCATTTATAGTTTTATCATTTACGAGATAAAAAAAATTAAATCTTTAATAATATAAATATATTTTTTTACATCAAAGATTGATATCATTTAAAAATAACAAATATACTTAAAATAATTTTGATGATTTTATCATATGATGTTAAATTTAGGAGTAACAGGTTGAATCTCTTATCCCATAATAAAACCCTACTTAAGATCTACACTACTTAAGAACAACTGGATTCAGTCCCATTTACAAACAAAAACATCAACATCTGATATGTCCTAAAGCAATAACCTTCTGAAATTTAGATTTCCAAGCATGATAATCAAGATATAATCCAACTAATTACGAACAAATATTACATCGCTATGTTAATTCAATAACATGTGAAGCATAAAATTATGTATTAACTTAGTTCCTAAACCAGACTCTTCCAAAGACGTCCTCTTAATGAGCTATCATTGATTGTGCTGGGTGCAGAAGCGTATCGGGTCTAGTGTATGTAGTTAAAGGGCCAGTGTATCCGGATGGATGGGCCGACCCCAAAGAAACTCGAGGAAAAAAGCCTTATCTGATCAAGTCAATTTCTTCTTATTGTTTAATCTATCTGTAACCATAGCCTCGGCCTTACCCTATGGAACGAACAAGTGGAAGGGCGGCTCTATCCTTGAACTGCCGAGTTGCCTTAGATCTCTAAGTCAATTAGAAGACCACAGTATTCATTTACTCTGGAAAAGATTGGAAATGACTCGTGGGTTCACCTGACAACAAGGTTGTACAGTATTATGGGCGTCGAAAAGATGATTGTCGCCCATAACCAGCCAATAGGGACTCGGATTCAGTGACAAGGGGCGTTAGTCCCTTCAGTGAAAGCCACATGGACTTCAAAGAAAAAGGATGTTGAACTAGAAGCCAGCAAGTGGACAAACCATGCAAAATCTCCTGCTTTTGTTAGAGAATTTTAAGGACTACAAATCCAAAGGCTTCCCTTTGAACAGTGAGGGAAGTTTCCAAGATGATTTCAGAGACAGCGAGAGAGGAGAAAAAAAAGCAACCAAAGGGTTAATTGTCACTGAGACTTGGTTAACTTCATTGCTCATCATGAGAGCATCGTTGCATTTTTCTTGAGTTTCGATGACTTAGCCTAAGCCTATTCATTGACTACGGGTCAGTATGGATCAAGCAAGACCTCACCGAGTCCACCACTGTATCCCCTAAAGAAATGGACTTAGTTTTTTACTCATTCCATCTCCCACATGAGGTATATATGCAGCTCGACCCTTCAACTGTGAGTACCAGTAATCTCACCTCTCGGGTGTGAAGACTCTGGATAATTTTTCACTCCTTTTATCCTAACTTGAGCTCAAAATTACTTAGCTATTGAAAAAGTTTACAAGGCAAATCCAGACCCATTCACTGTTTTTTCGGTTGGCATGCAGGATTTAGATTAATGTTTCCAATAAAACCTGATCTTCATTTTCATACTAAGTTGAGACAGAGTCTAGGTACGCATCAAGCTAAACTTGGGGTAATTTGATATGGTGCAAAGAAGTGTGCTCTTAATTACTTAAACCTCAATTTAAACCCGATTAAATTTTGAGGTTCGAATCAAAAAAATTTTTGAAGTTATTGTTTGACCCGGGCTCCTTGATTGTCATGCGTTCTTCATCAATCCCCCATACAGCGTTTCAATTCACTTACCTGGTAGTACATTTACCATTTTACCCCTACTTAAATAAAATCGAACTCCCTACCGAGCCACCCTGCCTTCCATTTACTATGTAGAGCAACTTTGATTGTACACATATTCACTTGAGCTTCCCCCATGCGTCTTCCAGAAGATGTGCCCTTAGCCACAAGAACGATGCTCTCGTGATTGCATGGGATTGTGCAATGCTACAGATGGCAGATTCAGAGGTGACTGGATCACTTATCGAACCCATCAATCTTTATGATACTAACATAACTCTTATGTTAAGACTACCCTGCACTGATCACCAGAGTGGGAATGCCACATCATTATGATTTGGAGGTGCTTCCAACAACATGAATTTTATCTTGAAAACGTGGACGGTTAGAATTATAAGACAGGTTTAATATATTATCATCATAAATTTGTACAAGTGTGTCGTTCAATACAACTGATAGTCACAGATTTCAACCAATTCAAGGCATGTAACAACAGAGTATTAAACTACTGTTCCAGGGAATCAAAATCCAGAGTCTAAAGTAAATAGTCAGCGGTTTAGAATCCACAAAGAAGGGAAGAAAAAAAAATCAAACAGCATGATGTCTCAACAATAAGAGCAGACCTGAGTATCAAAGAAACCAGGTTTATTTCAAACATCATCATTCCTTGCATCATCAAATCCAGAATGCTCAAAGAAACTTTCTGTACGGTCTCCCGGCATCCTCATCTTGCATATGCTGTCACCATCATAAAAAAAATGTTAAGAAACTCAAATAAAAGTTGATGATAAGAACAATGAGTACATAGCTTTCATGCACACTAATAGATAAAGTTTGGTGATCCTACATGCATGGGCAGATTCCTAAAATAGGAACTTCAATAATATTAGATAAACTTCTTTGCCAAAGGAAAGGTACATGCTAAAACAAAATAATAAGTATGTTTTCCATTATGTTTCCAAATTTGGGGTACCTACTTAAAGATGCGGAGCAGCTGAAGATAGAAAGATAGAAGCATAGAAGGGAGGAAGAAGGTTTGATTCAGCAAGGGATTAAAGCCCAATAATCCAAAGAAAAAAAAAACAATAGCTGGTGTTTGATTTTGCAATTTTGAAGAACTTCTTGACATGCTTACCTCATGAAAGAAATACTTCAAGCTCATAAGTGCCACCGATCAAGTTCAAAACAAAAAGATATGGAACAACAAACTCAATGTAAGGCATGCAACTAGGTGCCAAAGGAAAATTTGAAGCTGGTGAGAGAAAAAGACAACATGCATACACGCTGTGAGTTTGAGGGGTTATATTGAACAGAGAGGTAACACATCAAGTTGAAGGAAAGATTGATGAGGTGGAGTTTGATTATAGCATCTACAATGTTGACCGTTGGGAACTTATTTGAAGTCGGTCAGACTCAACATATGTCAGCAACTACACAAACAGTGCTTAGGTGATGTTGGAAGGTTGGGATAGTCACTCACTAGGTTTGGTTTTCACCTTCCTTTGGGAAAGCAGGAACCCAATCAGGGTAGAATGAATGCTGATATTCTGCTGTGTCTACAAGCAAGCCAGAAAGCCTGCAGTTGTACTTATTAGAGATGATAAAATCCATGTATTATGTTGACATGTGTCCTTATTCATAAGATATTCTTCAGTTACCAAGTCACATTATGCCACAATCCATTCTGGTGTTTTTGCACTTCTTGGTACCACATTTGTCGATTTGATATAGTGCTCTTTATCTTCCATAGATCTCTGACACTAGTTTTTTCATGTAACTGGATGTTTCAACAAATCTCCTACATCAACTCCCATACTAACAGAACAAGATATCAGAGCTTCTCAGTCTATCCCCCACTGAGGAATGCTAAGGTCAGGATAATCCACATTAGGAAAAGTAGTTTAAAGAAATCCTGATAGAAAAAAAATAAAACCACAACCAGAGGTTCTGGCTCAACTAAACCTACAATAAATTTACCAACTTGAAGGAAAACACCCACAAACGAGCTTATCTAGAATATCGAACATTAAAAGAATTGTAGCTGTTTTGAGAACTATTAACTTAGAAACGAAGTCAAAACTCCATGAACAGATGCAACAAGGCAAGTCCTCTCAACCATAATTTGGAGTACTTTCTAACATAATTGCAAATAGCAAGTCATTATGCTTGATTTTGATGGACTTCTACTGGGAAATTTGTACAAGTTTGGGAATTTGATAGGCTGCAAGGCAAATAAAATGGCACAGACTTGTAAGGACAGGATTTGCAATGAGTAACAACTCCAACATTGTGAAAATGCCAACACTTCTCAACGGAACCTTTCACTCAAATATCAGAAGGGATATTTCTTCTGAAATCTGAGAAAGAAATGTAATTCAAAGTTGGCACCAAGAAATAAAATCTCACATGCGAATCATCTTCTGATTTCCTGAATACAGGGAACCAGATACATTAGTCAGAGCACTATTAATTTAAAGACAATCCCATAGAAGAGGCACATCTGGACAAATCCAAGAAATTTGGCCTATCAAACTTCAAGCCTACTGTTGTTACAATAATACTTTTGAGGAGTTCAACATTGAAGATTTAATTGTTGAGAATGGAGGGTGAAAAATGAACAAATTCAATTGGCACAGTGACCGTGAGGCAGTAAGCTGCATTCATCAGAATTTCCATTGATACTGACAGCGGCTAAAGCATGATTCCATAATGTGGATACCTGATAATAGGGGAGAGTTCTCAAATAAGAATGCTATAGAACTTTACCAAAAAAAAAAAAGACTTCATGGAAGGGAAATAAAAGTCAGGATCATTGTTGGTCAGCTGTTTTCTGGTAGTCTTTGGAAGAATTCTCCAAGACAAAGGTTTGTTGGGATTTGTGCACAATGAAATTCCCACAAGAGAAATGGTAGGCAACAGAACTGGTATGTATGATAATATGTTGCCATTGTCTCTTAAATTTTGAAAGTTAAGCCACCTCCTCCTCCTATAACCTAAAACTAAAGTAATTTGGCTCAGTAACTGTCGATTAGAAACCATGAATTGAAATGGTCCGAGTTTAGAAGATTTGATCATGGATTTTTAAAACCAAGCAACAAATTGGCATTGCACCACTCCGCTGCTTAAAGTTCACCAACAGTTGCTATCTGCCTAGTTGACAAAATCCCATAAGCCAGAACGAACTCAACCTTCACAAGAGAGAGCCAGACCCTGAAAAATAGAGAATGCGTACTGCAATCGTGGAGAGAAATCTCTGATCACTACGACGAAAGTCGATAGTGGTTGTTTTCATTCTTCTTACCTTCCTTCATCAGCTAGTTATTCAACTAGGGTAAATTCGTCTTCATCAGCCAGAGTCAAATTGTCTAAACTCTTTCTATCTGATGCAACGAAGCTTTACTACCATTTATTCGCAATTGTTGATTTTAAAAGGTGAAAAAGTGACAATTACAATGACAAGATAATACCAAAAATTCAGATTGCAGTCCTTCGAAACCCCCAACAAGAACAAATCCATAAACACAAGGTCAACTTAAAAACTGGCAAATTAGTTAACCGAGAGAACTAATTTAATCAAGAATTTCGAATGAAATAAGATGGAGAGAGAAAGAGAGAGAGAAGGATAGATGAATACGAATTCTTTGACGATGCCCTTGTAGACGAGGACGGGGACGGCAATGCCGAAGATACCGACGAGGGCTAAGTTGCGACGAGTCCATCGGAAGTTGTGCTCCAGATTCTCCCTCGCTGAGCTCCACTCTTCTATGAACCTGTTCTTGTTCGTTTCCATTCCCCCACCCATTTTCCTCTCTCTCTCTCTCTCTCTCTCACAGACCTCTGCCTGGGTGTGACTCGGGCGTTCTCTTCTAGCTGGGAGCAACTTCACCCAGGCTTTTATAGGGAACCAATTATTCAAACTTTTTTTAAAATTTTGAAAATTAAAAATACCAAATTTGAAATTTTATGCTTAATTTTCTTTTAATTTAACTTTGTAATAAATGAAATTTCTTATAAAATAGACTATATGCTGAACAAAATGGCAATAAATTCCTGATGCTTTACGAAAATTATAGTAGTTTATTTTTAATTATTTTTGTCTCACATGACACCAAATTTTTTGCATAATACAAAGTGTTACTAGACCATGAGACTATTGTTTCTGTCATTATATTTGTTATTATCATTCCGAAATTATATATTATATACTAATTATATATTATGTTACGATTTGAATCGCGGGGTCCAGTGCGACACAAATGTTTAAGGGTATAAAAGTGATGGAGAGGAGGAGAGAAAACCGAATTTTACGTGGAAAGCTTCCTCTTGAATGAGGAGGAAAAAACACGAGACTCTCGGCCTTTGAAAATACTTCACTATAGGTCAAAGTTTTACAAAATACAAACTTTGGGAGTATCTCCCACTTTGAAGCTTTCTCATTTGGAAGCTCTTTTGCCTTCTTTCTCTTCTTGTTCGAAAGAAAAAAAATGTCCTTAATCAGGAGCCTTTGCTAGGTATTTATAGGAAAAAATTGTGTTGTTGGGGAGAGAACACGTGGCAGTTGACGTATGGCCGGGAGATTGTCCACCTATCCTGTCGGTCACGCGAGGCACGTGAGGAAGCTGTCCACCTGCCCCGCTGGCCATGTTAGGTATGTCGGCGTGTGCAGGGAGGTATGCTGCTGGCGTCGTTGGTAGGACTTATCATGTCAGGCACATAGACTCTAGGTGTCAGTTTTGATGTGACTAGGCGTACTCTGAGCATCATTATGCACTGTGGAGGCGGCGTCTTGCTGTAGCTGCATACTTCTTGGGAATAGCGAAGTTGCTTAGGTGGCACTTACGACCATGTATGAAGTAGTTTTCGTCATTATGTGGCGTGCCTTGTTCCTTTGTGAGTTCGCGGACTCGTTTGAGGGAGGCAACTCTCGGATGTTAATTACTTTCTTAGTGATTTGAAGGATTTTGGGTTCCTTGTGAAGGGTCCTCTATTCCTTTTCCCAGTCCTCGTATTTTTAGGGCTTAGGGTTCTCGGACTCTTGGGTTTCCTTGAAGACGTCAACTCCTCGCGGCATCCTCGAGCTCCTATTGGTTAAATTGGCCTCTCGGACTCTTGTCGCCATTTTGAACTTTTGGGATACTAGTCCATGTTTTCGGGCTCATTAAGCCAATTGGACTTTTGGACTTTTTGGGCCATCCTGTTCTTGTGGTCTGTGGGCACGTCTTTGGGCCTCTTCTTTGGACCGTTTTTTTATGGCCCCTTATATTGGGGCCCAATACATTATATATACATCTCAAAGTTATACATTTTATATATGAGATTAACATTATTGTCTATTTTATAATATTATTTCAAAAGGTAAAGTCAATCAATTAAATTTGACCGATTAACTGCCTTAATTATAATTCTACTTTTTTAATATATTAAACCATAAATATTCTTACAATTATGAATCAGCTGGCCTTCAAGGGTGCAGCAAGGTTCGATGGGCTGCCTTTTTGTAGTTGGGCTAAGCAATCGGAGCTGACCAATTAATGATGAAACCTAATTTGCTCACAGAGGGAACTATCTAAGCATACTTTTTCAGATCAAGAGGGAACCTAATTGTAAGAATGATTTGCTCAAATCAATCAAATTTAACCGATTAATTGCTTTAACTATAATTATACTTTTTTTTAAAAAAATATATTGAATCATAAATATTCTTATAATTATGAATCAGCTGGCTTTCAAGAGGCACAGCAAGTTCCAATGGGCTGCCTTTTTGCAGCCAGGCTAAGCAATTAAAACCGACCAACCAAAGATGAAACCTAATTTGCTCACAAAGGGAACTATCTAAGCATACTTTTTCTGATCAAGATTTTTTTAACCAAACAATGATGGCACACTCAAATTTTAAGATTAACAAAATGGTTTGTAAGGAGGTGGCATAATCAAATGCTAAATTAATGGCTACACGATCCAATTAAAGAGCTAATCACTATTCTTTACAAAGTTTCTTAGCCTTAATTCCCTTACCTCTATTCCGAGCCGCTTGCGTCCTTGTGTGGAAATTATCTTCATGATTTCTATCCCTTTTCCACCGGCTTGCTCACGACTAAAAACATAAACAATGTGAGATTGATAGGTATTGATACCTAAAGCTTACGTTAAAGATCCATCTCCCACGAGCTCGGCTAAGATGCCACAGAGGTCCAAGAAGTTTAGGCACTAGGACTGGCCCACGAAACACAGTGGGTTTTAAGTCCATCATGGCCCATGGACTTGTTATGGGCCTCGGACGTTGCCTCGCTTGCAAAATCAGCGTGCCAGAGATTTGGTGGCTGACCTGTCAGATGGCAAGAAGGATGATGGCCTGCAGAGCACCCGACCCTGCAGATGAGACGTCACACCAGACGGACGTGCACGCCACTTTCCTGACACGGTAAAAGCAATTGGCGGAGTTAGTGGCAAGGTTCCCTATACACGCAAACCTCACGTGGTCAACTCTCAACAGGAAACTCCACCACTTTAAACACCTTAATGGTTTACCAAACAAATGATCATACTATTTACTCTTGCTACCGATAATAGAAAGAGAACAAAGAGAGAGAAAAAGAAAAGGGTTTGTGTTGTAAGAGTGACTCTTTGAGTTTTCATACACTAAGTCCTCAACCTCTTGTACTTGAGAGACTCCCGTAACCAAAATTTAACATAGTAAAACAGTTCTCGGACAAATATTATGTGGTTTTCCCTTCTCATTCAAGAGAAAGTTTTTCATGTAAAAACAGCACGTGCATCACTCCGCATACTCTCTCTTTCTCCCTTTCGTGTGAACAAGTATTGGTATTGCTGTCGGATCTTCATCCTGGTCAGAGTAAGGGTCCAAGAATGTAGCATTTGGAGTCGTCTGTGGGAAGGCATGATGAAAAGTTCATCGTTTTTCTTTGAACACTCAATCCCTTACACGAAATGGTGAACACCTGTGGACAGACCAATGCTTATGTCCAAGAAGCGTGCTCGAGCAATAACAACCCTGCTCCATGTGCTAGAGTAGAGGATCATCTTGATCCTTACGTGCAAGCGCTGGCTCTAAGAATGGACGACATGTCCAGGGCCGTGCAGAGCCTTTGCATGGAGATGGCCAGACGGGCGAAGCAAGCACCATCTAAGACCTCCCAAACTGCGACGTCCTAGAGGAAGGGAAGGGGGAAGAAACACTCCAGTAAATAAGCTACTCAGCATGAGGACCCTCAGACGCAGGTTGCCTCGAGTAGTAGAGCTCCATCGCGTCTCTAAGTGCGCCAAGGCCGCCGGGTATAGGAGGAATGCCCAAAGAGGTGAAACTCTCATTGTGTCAGTGAGAGCAAAGAGTGTGCTGCTCAGGACGCGGCCCCAGTCAAAGAAGTCCCCCCGAGGACTAGAAGCCGTCAGGGGCAGTAAGCTGCACAAGACCCCTACGAGTTGAGGACTTTCGTCAACGAGAAGACGATGGCGGCATTGCCTCAGGTGGAGGCTAAACTTGACAAGGTATTTCGCCGAGTATTTGGCGACGTTGAGGGAGCAGTTGCTGACTTTCGCAGATCTCTGTTCACAGCGGAGATCAGAGCGAGGTCGCTTCCCCAAAAATTTAAAATGCCAAACCTCGACGAGTACAACAAAAGTGCGGATCCAATGGACCACTTGAATCACTTTCGTGAGCATCTAAGCCTTCAAGGCTTAGATGACACGACGATGTGCCAGTGCTTCCCCTTGACGGTTAAGGGAGACGCGAGGATCTGATTCTACGGGATGCCTGCGAACTCCACCCGCTCCTTCAACGAGCTGGCAGAAGCCTTACTCTCCTAGTTCTCTTCCAGTGGGAGGATCGAGAAGTAACCATGGCACCTTACTCGCATAAAGTAAGACGCCAAGGAGAGCTTGAAGAGTTTCCTGTTGCACTTCATACTAGAGGCCAGACAGATCCCGAAGTTGACTGATGGGATCAAGCTGACCGCTTTCATGTCTACACTTGAGGGAGATAGCTTCTTCAAATACCTCGTACACAAAGGCCCGCAGATGTTCAGGGAGGCCGAGTGTATAGCGAGAGTTTACATTGCGGCCGAAGAAGCGAACGATATAAAGAAGCTCGTCCAGGTGGAGAGCCTCCCCCCGAGGACAGCGAACGAGGAAAGGAGGCATGAAGGCCAACAAGACTTTCGGGTGCCCAGGAAGCAGTAGAAGTCCGAACAGAACGTCCACAAGGAGTACAGGCCCATCAACATTACTCCCTTGAACGACTCGCGTACCAACATCCTGATACAGATTCGGGATGAGGAGTTTTTGAAATGGCCTAAGGTGCTGAAGAACCTAGAAGGTGGTGACCAGTTTAAATACTATTACTACCACCGTTGCGGAGGTCATGGTATCGAAGACTATAGGATATTGCAAAAGGAGATCGAAGAGTTCATCTAGAGAGGCCACCTCAACCGTTTCTTATAAAGATATGGACAGTTGTCTGGAGCAGTAAAGGCAGGTAAGGCAGATCAACCAAGAGGTAGAGTGGTCGCGGGGGTGGTCAACATGATCTCCACCCGCCCGGCCAAAGGAGGCGCTTGGGAGGACGTGGCTGCGAAAAACAAGAAGCTTAGGGTCGAATCTAGGAATGAGGTTATTAGTTTTTATAACAAAGATATGACCCATATAACTCCCCCATTCTGACCCCTTAGTTGTAACAACTCTCATTTTTTACGCTAACTTAGATTATCATATGAAACGAGTATTTGTTAATAGTGGAAGCTCACGTAACATTTTATATCTCAAATCTTTCTTCAAATTAGGGCTCAAAATAAGCCAAATGACCACAATTGAAGGACCGCTCTATGGATTGGACAACGAGCCAGTGCTTGTGTAGGGAGTCGTCCAGCTTCAGGTCAAGCTAGGGACCCATTTGAGGACGTCGTCAAAGACCATTTCACTGATAGTAGTGGACCTGCCCTTGGTCTATAACGCGATCATCAGATGTCCTTGCCTGCCGCCTTCGGGGCTATAACTTTGATCCCACACTTGAAGATGAAGTTCCCAACACCATGCGAGATTAGGGAAGTCCTCGGGGACTAGGCTGTCAGACAGACATGCTATCTGTCCCAGATCACCCAGACTCCTCTTCCTCAACCCATGGAAGACTTAAACTTTCGTGATGAGACGATATTGTAACAAGTCGAGTCTGGAGAATTCATCGACCGAGTTCCTCTCGATTCCAGAGATTCATAAAAGACTGTATAGATAGGAAGTTCTCTGCCCCAAGCCTTCCGAGACCAGCTTGTCAGTTTTCTATGGGAAAACTTGGATGTCTTTGCTTGGACTCTAAGTGACATGCTAGGGATATCGGTTGGAGTAATGCTCCACAAATTGGGCCCAGATCCCGGTCATAAACTCACTAGGCAGAAGAGAAGAAATTATTTGGTGAAAAAGCTGGTGGCAATCCGAGAGGAAATAAAGAAGCATTTAGACACGGGATTCATATGGGAGGTGCACTATCCCAACTGACTGTCCAACGTGGTGATGGTTAGGAAGAATAACAGGAAGTGGAAAATGTGCGTGGATTTCTCGGATATCAATAAAGCATACCCAAAAGATAGCTTCCCACTCTGGATGATTGATTTGTTGGTAGACTCGACGTTCGGCCATGAGCTTTTAAGCTTTATGGACGCATACTCCGGTTATAACCAAATAAAGATGAGTCCCAAAAATGAGGAGCACACGTCATTCATGATCGACCAAGGGACATATTGCTACAAGGTTATACCCTTTAACCTAAAGAATTCAAGTGCAACTTATCAGAGGCTCGTGAATAAAATATTCGAAGGTCAGATTGGAAGAAACGTGGAAGTCTATGTGGATGACATACTCATCAAAAGAAAAATAATCGACCACCACATCCAAGATCTGGACGAGACCTTCAACATCCTGAGAACGTACCAGATAAAACTCGGCCCAGTCAAGTGTACATTTGGAGTGACGTCTGGAAAATTCTAAGGCTACATTGTTTCATGCCAAGGAATTGAAGAAAATCTGAAAAAGATCAAGGACATCCTTGACATGAAATCCCCTAAGACAGTGAAAGAAGTTCGAAAGCTCATTGGAAGATTGGTAGCGATGTCACACTTCTTGGCCAAGTCCGCCGAGAAGTGCTTGGCGTGCTTCAAAGTCCTGAGCAGGACGAAAGATAATGGCTTCCAGTGGACAACTGATTGCGAAGAACCTTTCCAA
>JAOVVI020012263.1:0-12307 GCA_028571085.2 Nepenthes alata | reverse complement strand
AGACTACTTTCATATTTTGAGTTACAGTCATAACGATCACTCGAATAGTCAACATCACTTTAAATCATTACCCAGAATCTTAAGATCCTAATTCAAGAACATGGCATCCTATCACCCAATTTTTTTTGGACTTACTCACGATTCATCTTTTACATCTCCTATGAACTTTAAAAACATTCACGTCTAAAGTCTCGCAGCATAAATTGCCAATATTGATGCCTGCTTCCCCAAAGAAAATACCGAGGTTTACTTGCTCAACCTTTAAACATATTTGTCTTCATGAGATATCATCCTTTTTTAATGGTATAACTATTTTGACTTTTAAAAATTTAGGTAATGACTATCTTCCAAGTGATTCTTCATACTTCCAAATGGAGACTTCTGATTTTGACTATTAGTCTTAGTATTATCCACCGTCTAATATTTTGAGATCCGCTAGTCCCAACCTCTAACTTTTAGTTTTATAAGACTTTAAAATTCTTTCAAGGGATTATTCCTAAGTCCTCAGAAATCTTATCACAAAATTTTAATTATAGGTGGATCAATTCCATCCCACGGATGCCTCTCCTACTTTGTTTGTGGTAATTTCTTATTAATATGGATCAATAATATTCCAATATTCTTCATAAGCAATACATGGGTCGTTCCTTGACAAGGTTTCTACACTTTCATGAGCCTATAAATTCTTCAAATATATTATTGGTCAAAACTCCTTAGTGACCACACATGGTCTCCATGTGCGGTCTCTTGGCACAAATTTTTATCAAGTGGTCTGTCGGTAAGGCGAAATAAATTTCCTAACTCCTTGATTAATCATAAATCTCATAAAATTCACAAAGCATTTATATATCTATACAATTAGGAATATGTAACAAAATCAAGATTCAGTGATTAAGAAAAGACCTTCATCCATCTTCGAGGTGTCTCTCACCTCATATTGTCACTGTAATACTCCAGTCACAATAGCCGACTTCTTTCCTTTTGATCCCTTAGCAACGGACAATCTTTTATCAGGTGACCCAACTTTTTACAATGATAGCACGCTCTAATTTTTTTATAACAAGGTTTCCCCGTGTGCTTCTTCTTACAATATGCACATGTAGCAGTTGATGTCTGTGAACTAATCACCGACAAGGCTTTAATAGTGCTCTTCCCTACATCTATCATTTTTACTTTTCTTGGATGGCTTAGATGGTTCTACACTTGATCTCCCACCAGGACTTGCTGAGCTAGCGGTCCTTTTCACAAGTAATTTATGTGTCTCCAACTCTTTCTCGAGCGCCAAGGCGCTATCTAGAATCTCAGTATAAGTATGAAACTCCTGGATCACTAATTCATTTCTAATCTCATTATTTAACCCTTACAGGAATTCCTTGGTCATCCTCAATTGATCTTTACTGATGAGCGGTACGTGATGAGATAATTCAATGAACCTTGCGCTATACTCTGCTACGGTGCGACTGCCTTGCCTAAGTTCCATAAGGGCCCTTTCCCTCCAATCCTGAAGGTTGTCAGGAATATATTCTTCCCAAAAAAGCCTTCTCAAACGTCTCCCAAGAAATTTCCTCATCTAACCATCCCATTACTCTTTTCTTTTTATTCCACCAATCATCGGCCTCTTTTTTCAATTTATAAGTTACAAAGATAACTCTTTCGTTATCAGAACATTTGATAACTGTGAATATTTTCTTCAATCTCCTAATCTAATTTTTTGCCTTTAGTGGATCTACTTCCCCTAAAAATTTAGGCACATTCACTACCTCAACCCTCTCATACATAGATGGAATTGGTTGTGGTGCAAGAAGCAAGGCCACATGATGTCGTTCCATCTTCTCTACAACATGCGTCACCCTTTCTAGCAAGGCCACATACTGAGCTTCTTCGTCAAGGGGGGTACTAGCACCATCTCGGCCATCTCTTCTTCCCATTTTGTTAGTCATCCTAAAATTAAGACAGGCACAACATTGAAATCCTAAAAGTTACTCAAAGAAAGGAGAATATCCATTAGCTTTGTGAAATTCAAACTTAGTCTAGGAATCGATTTCTTAAGGTATCTACTCACCTTAGTTACCTGACTTAATCCTATGGAAATCTAGAACAAAGATTCAAACCTATGCTTTCATTTTTTGATCAATCAATTTCTAAGGTATCTTAACTCTCTAATACCAATTGTGATGGAACGGATATTTTTTTTGTTTCTGTCATTCAAAACACAGGATCACAGATATCATTTAGGAACCACACACATTATCCATAAAACATGTAGCAGAAGTCAAATTTAATAACCTGTTGAAGCATTCAAACTTAATCCCATAAGATTCATTCATGCGCTCATAGGCACAAGGTTCAAATTTTAAAAATACATCTATTCTAATTAGATCATTACATCCACTTCTTCTTCTGTGGTAACTCCCAAGGTATGCTTCAGAATCCTTAGAATCTCTTAGACGGAGCTTTAGTTACTCCTTATTGTTAGGTACAATTCTATAGCCTCATCTGGAGGGGGAAAATAGAAAACAGTGAACCAATGCCCAGCAATGTACATGCAGGTATATAGTAAAATATGTATGCGAAACAAAACTTAACAAAATATATACTATTACACATGAAGTTACAAATGCCATACGGAAGTGATTCATAGCAGAAACATAATGCAGACGTATACATAATTGTTAGAAAATATAAACGGTCTTCAAAAATCAAAAATTAATGCGCTCATATTTCAAAAAGCACAAATTAGTCTTACTTCATAGTTTGTAAAATGCTCATCTTTTATCAGTAGAGGGACCCGCTAGTAGACCCTACTAGCTGAGGGAGCAAATAATCGAGGATTGATTGTGTTCTATTCACTCCACACAATCTAAGGCCAGAAACTGAACAAAAATATCCCATCTCTCGAGATCTTCCCCAATCTATAGGGGGACGGATCAGAATAGAAGCTACCCTCCACATTGTAATGCTCTGAGGCAGGTCGGACCACATATAACTCCATGGACAGAGTTATCCTCGATTAAGACCCTACTAGCTGAGGGAGCGAATAATCGAGGATAGATTGTGTTCTATTCACTCCACACAATCAAAGGCTAAAAATTGAATGGAAATATCCCATCTCACAGGATCTTCCCCAATCCATAGGGGGACGGAACAGAACAGAAACTACCCTTCACATTGTAACGCCCTGAGGAGGGGCGGACCACATGTGACTCCATGAATAGAGTTATCCTTGATTACCACCATAACGTTCTAAGGCGTATGCCGGAGAACCTTACCTGACGCATATCAGTCTTCGGTCCATAATAACAGAACGTAGATACAATAATAGAATAGAAACATCTTCTTTTTATCGCTTACTGAAAGCCATTTTTAGCATCAGTCACACTTTCTTCTTATCTTTTTATCGCTTACTGAAAATCATTTTTAGTCAGAAATATCACAATTTACCCTTCAGAAATTATGTACAGAATATCTTAAGGCCGGTTCAAAATTTATATACTTAAAGCCGGAGTTTATTTTTAATACAAAGCCAGAGTTTATTTTTAATACAAAGCCGAAGTTCAGTTCACATTAATGTCAGAGTTCTGTTTCCAAAAAAAGGACGGAGTTCTTTTTTCAACAAAAAAGACAGATTGATTTTTCTCAAAGGACGGAGTGATTTTTCTCAAAGGACGGAACTCATTTTCTCAAAGGTTAGAGTTTCTTAAAAGTCAGAGTTTAATAAAAGCCAGAGTTCACTAAAAGCCAGAGTTTATTTTACTCAATGGACGGAGTTCATTTTCTCAAAAATCGGAGTTTCTTTTTAGAAAAAGCTGTAGTCTTTTTTAATAAAAGTCGGAGTTCTTTTAATAGAAGCCAGAGCTCCTTTCTAACATAAGCCAGAGCTCCTTTCTAACATAAGCCAGAGCTCTCTTTAACAGAAGCCGGAGTTATTTTTCTTAATGCCAGAGTTCTTTTTAAAGGCTGAAGCTGATAAATCCGGAGTAATTTTTACTGAAAGCCGGAGCACTTTTAAAAGCCAAAGCTCATACATTCAGAGTACTTTTTACTGAAAGCCGGAGTACTTTTAAAAGCTGAAGTTCATAAATTCGGAGTACTTTTTACTGAAAGACGGAGTACTTTTAAAAGTCGATGCTCATAAATTCGGAGTACTTTTTACTGAAAGACGGAGTACTTTTAAAAGTCGATGCTTATAAATTCGGAGTACTTTTTATTGAAAGACGGAGTACTTTTAAAAGTCAAAGCCTTTAAATTCGGAGTACTTTTTTCTGAAGGACAGAGTGCTATTTTTTCATTATGGAAAAACCGAACCGATTCTTTATTAAGGAAAAACCGAACTGATTCTTTATTAAGGAAAAATTAAACTTCTTTTAAGCATTCGGTTAACAAAAATTCTTCTTTAATCAATGATCGGAAAAAACATCATACATACCATAACCTATACTTATCAACAATCAGATATACTTGCAATGAAACATGCATATATTTGCATTAAATTATGATCTTAAAAGCAAGGGGAAATGTGTACACTTGCAATATTCTTAAACCATGAACTTAAAAATAAGCGTCCGAGGTATACTTGCCTGACAGCCTACTCTAGCTGCCTCAATGTTTTTTCCTCCTTCGTCGCTCCTTATTCTTTCTTCGAGCCAGAAATTCATACTCATCTCTCAACCTGTGCCCGATATATAAAGAGGAGGGAGTAGGTGGGTAAGTTATCTACTCGGTACTGCCTTCAGTGATTAGGTGGAAGTAGGTAGGTTAGTTTACTTACCTCAGTACTTCTCCTCAGAGTGTAATGAGGTAATTTTAACCTACCTCATTTGGTTGTGGTCTAATTGGATTCTAACTAAATAATAAAGTTTGTATTTTTCTTTAGCTGCCATTAATTTATTCCGGTCAACTTTTCCACTTAAAGCCAGTTAGCATAATACCCTCAAATCCAGTCAACTCCTTTAAATTCGGTCAACATCTTCAATTCTGGTCAACTTCTTATTATTCACTCCATCCATCACCTTCTCATTAACTTCGGATTTCTTCTCCTTTCACCCACAATTCTACTCCGGCCTCACCAACACATAAAGCCACTCTGACCTTCAAGACCACTTCGGCCTCACTTCTCACAATGCACTCCGGCCTTAAATTTTTGATTTTAAAACATACTCTAAGGCCGGTTTGAAACTTCTTATTTTATTTTTCGGTCAACACCCTTTAATTTTTCTTGATCATTTGATTATTTTGACTCGATGACTGGGTCTTTCTATATTTTAGAATCTTGGTCATTACACGGATTCCCTTTACTAGAGAATTTGTTGTGATAATGGAGGCATTTGAAATTTCCATTGCCCATCTCCTTCCTAATTCCACTAGGTATAGTGTTGCTTTGTGCATCCTTTTTTAGCAACAAATATTATTTTTTGACATACTAATAGTTAAAGGTTTTTTTTTACTTTAACCAAGAAAGCGATTGGATCTTCTTCATTACTAGGAAGGGTTGAAGGGGTTTAAAATAAGTAAAAAAAATGTTATTTCAATAAAGAATTAGAAGGACAAATTCTTTTTTATTAAGATTTTCGATGATTGGGCATTATTGAATAAATGAGATTGTATTAGTGGAGCGTATTCTAATATGTTTTTTGAGAATAATATTTCAATGACATAACCCCTAATCTAATATAGTCAATGAACTTACAACCAAGCTATGTAGAACCTTTAATATTTTAACTATGATTGCCCTTAATGTAGTCAACTAGTATGTAGCTGTAACGGACCAAATTTTCCTAACTTAAATTCGGCAGAGTTCTGGCTAAAAAAGTCTGTCAAGTTGATACAAATTTGTATAAATTTCTATACAATAGACATAAATATATCCACAACTCACAAACACAGGATCCAAATGTCATATTATTTTTATGGGTCCAACGTCGTATCTTCAGACACAATATCGGATATAAAGATACCACTAGGTATCAAAATATAAATCATAATTACCTATGGGTGGCTATACATCCATCAAAATACAGTAGAAACTCAACCATCGATACATCAATAATATACAAGTACATCTCTATCTCGTAATATACAAAATCAACTCCAAAGGCACAAAGTTACAAAAATCTAAGTCTACAAATTCATCTTTTAGGGTCAGCGGCCTAGCCAACTTCTAATCTTCTACCTTACCTCATAAGGCCTAAGCTCTTAATTATCTAAAAGCAAAAAAAGTAATAAGGGTGAGCCAAACGCTCAACAAATATAATATAATCAATGACAATAAATAATATATACAAAATAAACCTGAGTAGGGAGATAAGGGCATAATGAAGATGCATAAATATGAAATATGAACAAATACATTTTTTAAAACACATTTGTCTTTTCTATTTTACTTCTAATTTTTTAGATTCTAAAATATGTAGAAATTTTTTTATCTTTGCAAACCAGAGCTAATAGGCCTTATCAGCTAACGGTGTAGTCAAATTGAGAAAAGAATCATATTACTCCATATGATCTAAGGTACTAACCACAGATCTTAAACTTTAATATTTCGTGACAGATGGTATACCTATAATTATGGATATATTGGGTATATAGTCCGTATTCTTATGCCACTATATCCCCTGTGACCCAAAGGCAATTTCTTAATTTACCACAATAATATCCTAATAAATGCTAGAGAATACTACCCCCTGGTCAAAAAATCATTAGTCCTATTTCACGATGTATTTTCATATTTTATATTGGAGACTCTGCATAAATATTCATACTTTTTTTTCCTTAAACTTTTCACACCGGGTGAAAGTTTCAAATATCAGATAACGGATAATAAATTACAGAGTTTTAATTATTTAATACAAATTTATAATTTCATACCCTTACAAATACGGATGTAGATTTTATATTCTAATAAATATAGATATATATTTTTTATACTTTTGTGAGCTTAAGTCTTCACATGCCTTTAAATTTATGCACAAATTATTTTAAAGTTTGAAACAATTAAAAAATTCTTACCATAACAAGCTAAACATAACTTTAGAGATTTTGGACAATAAATTTCTTCATAAATGCATATAACATAATTTTTTAAACATATACAAAATAATATATATACAATACATATGAATAAATATCTCAATACATGTCTGGTAATATTTTTAGAACCCGTAAAATAATATATATAAAATATATGTGAATAAATATTAAATATTTGGAGTATCCGAGTTTAAAACATTAGGGTTACAAATTTCTAAAGCCAAATTATGCATAAATTATAATTAATTCGGGTAAAATCAAAGGAGGTGCGGGTTAAAATTTTCGGCGAGCATAATCCCATATAAAACTATTAAATCAGATACCCAATTGATAAATTAACATGTTCAATATACAAGTAACGATATTTTAGAGCCAATTTATACAAAAGTCTCAAAATAAACAGTAAAATCGTTTGGGGCACAGAGTTAGGGTTTCATATTTAAAAACCGATCAAAACTACAAAATCGGACATGAAATCAATATATATATGCACACTTAATTTATCGTTGTTGTAATATATAAATTTAATCAGGTATCGAAATGATGATAGCTGAAGAAAAATAAACGAAAATATAAATAAACAAAAGAGAAGGGTATAAGTGCACTTACCTTGACCTGATCTATCACTTCTCCAACTAGCTTTAAATCAGATTCGAACCCGGGAGTCTCGATTTCTCCTCTCTCTCTTCTCCCTCTCTCTCTCTCCCCGAAACCCTCCTGATACCAGTTTCTTCTTTTTCTTTCTTCTTCTTTTTTTCCTTTTATTATTATTATTATTATTATTATTATTGTAATATATATATATATATATATTTTTTTATTTTTCTTTTATTCTAAAATTTAAATCGGTACTCGGATAATAGCATGAGCGCGCTGCTAGCACCACTCCACAATTCCGATCATTCCTCAGAATCTTATAATATTTAATTAATTTTTTATCACACCCATATTACCCAAAAAATAATAAATAATTCTAATTAAATCGAATAAAAATTTGGAATATAATATTCTCCCCCACTTATAAAAATTTCGTCATCGAAATTTAATAAACCTCAAAATTCATCAATCAGAAAAAATCCTAATTTCTAATATCTAATGTTTTCTATCTAAATTTAGGTTGGAACCTTATCACAAGATAATTCCTAAATCTCCCACAAGGCTTAATTGGATCCGCTACTTATTTCCTTGATCATCGATGCAAGGAAGACTTCATGACGATCCACAAAATTTAAAGACAACCCAAATTCACTGACTATTTTCTCACCTTAATTCAGAATCTCAAATGAACTAGTGAATTTCTACTGCAGTCATCCTAACCCTTGAAAATAATCATTCGCTCGGAACCTCAATCTTATCCTGAAATCTTTGGGCCATGGGCCACATGTTACCGTTATGCTACTCTAATTAACTATTTACTTGTACGTTAAAATCAACTGTAATTCTTGTCCATTGACTCATATCAAACTCCTGGGTTACACAGCAGCTATAAACTTAAGAAAATTTCAAAATTATTGATATACCTGAGGTAAAACCCATAATTGACATCGCCTTCTAACTTACATGAGGTAAACATTACCATATATCCTTCCGAATACTGAGTCACCACAACTAAACAATCATACTGAACTTCTGATTCTGACTTAGCTCTGACCTAAGTCATTAAAATTAGGATAATTAGAACTATCCGATTTATCTTAAACATCATTCTCCTTCATCTACTTATTCAATCTTTCTAATTCTAACCTAAACCTTTGCATAAGATTCAAATCAAACTTAAGGCATCTTTTTCTTTGATATCAACTATGACAAATCATATTTTCTAACCAGAATTTGACAGAATTTTGGCTGTAAAATGGCTACTAGACTGATACAAACCTGTATAAATTTTCTATACAGTACAAATATACAACCACAATATCATCAACACAAGATCCAAAAGCCACAATAGACAGGTGGCACCAATGTCATAACTTCAATACGACGTCAGATCAGATTAGATGCTACTAGGTACTAAAATAAATCATAATAACTTGTGGAAGCATATACATTCATCAAACTCAGTGAAAACTAAACTACATGTACATCACCATCATACACATAGATCAACATAGGAAACCATCAAATAATATATAGAAGTACTCCACGAGTAACAAAATCATAAAATCTAAGTCCATAAGATCATCATCCAAGTCTTCAAGCCTAGCCGACTTCTAATCCTCTATCCCACATTACCGGGTGTAAGCCCATGCTAATCTAAAGGGAAGAAAATAGTAAGGGTGAGCCAAATACTCAACAAGGTAAATTAATCAAAGGCAATAAGTGATTACGTAAAATAAAGGAAAGGAAGGTAATAAGAATATAATAAAGATGCATAAAAATGAAATACAATTAAATACACTTTTGGAACAGAAATAACTTCCATATCCAATTTATAATTGCCTATGGATACAGATATTACAATCAAATTACTGATTCCCTATTTGCCAACAGAATTATATGGAAGCAGATACAGATAGCAATATCAATACTGATAGAACATATTATAGATACAGGTGGCAATAATAGTACTGACGAAATAGATAACTGATACATATGATAATACCGGTACTGACAAAATAGATAACAGATTCAGATGGCGATACCGGTACTGACGGAATAGATAACGGATTTAGATGGGAATACGGGTACTGACAGAATAAATAACAGATACAGATGGTAATATCGGTACTGACGGAATATATGTCGGATACAGATGACAATAACGATACTGTCAGGACAGATAATGGATACAAATGACAATACTAGTACTGACGGAACATATATTAAATTTAGATGGAAATACCGATACTGACGGAATAGATAACAGATATAGATGGCAATACCGATACAGATGGAATAGATAACAGATAGAGATAATCAATTCCTTATGAATTTATGCCTTCATATGCTTTCAATTATATTCATAAATCAATATAAAGCTTTGAACATGTAAGAAATGCTTACCACAAGGCACCTGATCTAACTTTAGAACTTCTAGACAACAAATCCCTTCAAATTACATGCAACATAATTTCCAAAATATATACAAGATTATATACGAAACGTACATACGGATAATTATCTCAATTCACGTCTGATAATATTCCCGGAATACGTAAAATTAACATATATAAATTATATGTATATAAATACCAAATAATTTGTGTACCCACATCTATGAAGTTCAAATTTTTAAGTTCTAAAACCAAATCATGCATAAACCCTAAATTTTGTTGGTAAAAATACCGGGCCATGGGTTAAGGTTTCTGAGTGAACAAAACCACATAAAACTATCAAATCGGACACTCAATTGATAAAGTAAAATATTCAAGGCACGTGTAATAATTTTCTAAAGCCAATTTATGCTAAAACTCCAAAATTAAATAGATAAAAGCATCCGAGCATAAGGTTAGGGTTTTGGTTTGAAATATTGATGAAAACTAAGAAATTGGATATGAAATTCATATATGTGTATAATCAAGTCATGGGTAATACAAAATGTAAACTTAATCATGTATTGGAACGAGGATATCCAAATAATGGAACAAAAACTTCAAAGAATAAAAGAGAAGGGTATGGGTGCACTTATCTCGACTCGATCTATCACTTCTCCAATTACCTCCAAGCTGGATTCAAACCTGAGAGCCTCAATCTTTCCTCTCTCTCTCTCCCCTCTTTTCTTTCTATCTCCCTCAAAACCCTCCAGATACTCGTTTCTTCTTTTTCTTTCTTCTTTTTTTTCCTTTTACTATTATATATATAAATATATTTATATTTTTACTTTTCTTTTATTCTAAAATTTAAATCTATACTTGGGTAACAGTACGGGCATGCTACGGGCATCACTCCACAATTCTGATCATTCATCAAAATCTCATAATATTTAATTAATTTTTTATTACAATCATATTACCAAAAAAATAATAAACAGTCCCAATTAAATCGGATAAAAATTTAGGATATCACATTTTCCCTCACTTATAAAAATTTCATCCTCAAAATTTAAGGAACCTCAAAATTCATCAAACGAGGAAAATCCTAATTCCCAATATCTAAAATTTCCTATCTAAATCTAGGTTGAAATTTTATCACAAGACAAATCTCCAATCTTCCACTAGGCTTAATTCGATCCCTTTCTTATTTCCTGGATCATTGATGCAAAGGAGACTTCATGACAATCAATAAAATTTAAAGGAAATCCAAATTTACTGACTATTTCTTCAAGTTAATTAAAAATCTCAAGTGAACTAGCCTCGAAAATGATCAATCGCTCGAAATCTCAATCTTATCCTGAAATCTCTAGGCCATGGGCCACATGTTACATTTGTGCTACTCTGATTAACAATTTACTTGTGCATTACAATCAATTGTAATTATTGTCCATTGATTTATATCAAACTCCTGGGTTACACAACAACTATAAATTTAAGAAAATTTTAAAAATATCGATATACTTGAGGCAAAACCCATAATTAGCATCACTTTCTAAAATATAAGATATGATGACCCAGATTCTCAAAATAATCAAAGGATCGAGAAAAATTGAAGGTTGTCCAGAAAATGTATTAAGAAACTCCAAAGTGGCCATGAGGTGAAGTTCCCACACCAGCCTTAGAGCATATTTTAAAATTAAAAATTGCCCCCTGAATTTGAAGACCGGAGTGCATTGTGTGAAGTGAGTCCGAAGTGGCCTTGAAGTCCGGAGTGGCCTTGTGTGTTGTTGAGGCCGGAGTAGAATTGTGAAAATCTGAAGTTGATGAGAAGGTAATGGACGGAGTGAATAATAAGAAGTTAACCGAAATTGGAGATGTTGACTGGATTGAGGGTATTATGTTGACCGATTTTACGTGAGAAAGTTGACCGGAATAAATTAATGTCAACTACAGAAAAAGTAAACTTTACTATTTGGTTCGAATCTAACTAAGCGGCGACCAAATGGAGTAAGTAAACTAACATAGTTACTCCACCTACCCTCTGAAAAGAATTACCAGAGTAAGTGACTTACCCCACTTACTCCACCTAATCCCTCCTCTATAAATACCGGCAACGAATGTTGAAGTTGGGGCAAAATATAAGCTGAGAGAAGGGAGTCAAGGAGAGAGCCCAAGACGGTGAAAATGGACTGACAGGTAAGGAGGGAAGAAATTTGAGTCAGCCCGTTAGATAAGTTACTTCGGACGCTATTTTAAGTTCATGCTTTGAGAATATTACTCTGCTTTGAAACTTATGCTTTACTGCAAGT
>JAOVVI020012262.1:0-12307 GCA_028571085.2 Nepenthes alata | reverse complement strand
TATTTAATTTTTCACCCAAACCCACAATTATTCCCAACAATTTACTTCATTAATTTTTGAAGTCATAAATCATATTTTAGTGGTTGGATGTTACATATCAAAATCAGGCACCATTGCTAGAAAGTGAATTTCAGACATGAAAGTAGTTCCTCAATAGCCTGGAAATAAAAAATTGCCCTGCCCATTGAAAAGATGTGTTATAAATTGTTCCTTTCATGTGACATCAACATATGGATGAGCGGAACATTCAAACTTGAAGAGCCGGAATGATGAATCTATTATGGTTGGAAATTGGAAACAATAATTTGAGACTAATTGACAGAAATAGTCCCAATGGACTATAGTTTAGAACCTATGACTATGCAGAAGCACAATATACACAAATACTCAATATACGTAAAAAGTGTTTAAAACTAGATGTAGTAAATATTAAACAATTGTCTAGTATGATACTTATAACCAATAAATAGGAAAAGCAGTGTAAAAGATGACTTAACATTAGGATTAGTAATGAAAGAAAACTACAAAAATTAAGCAGTTCTCCAGCAAGACTCTTTAGGCTTCTCCGGCCAATAAAGACAAATCTACTATAAAAAATCAACTTATAACCTAGAAATACATATATACTAAATAATAGTCGATTTACTTCTACCGAAAAACTCTTCAAGTTTGCTTTCAATAACAGAATAAGGCTCCTTCCAACCTTCTTGTAAACTAAACTTTATTGCCGATGAATTTCCAAATACTACTAGAAACCCAATATTCATGCTACCGATGGAACTCCAAAGACTATTAGGCCGAAACAAGTGTTAAAGGGAGGGTTTAAAATTTTATGGATAAAAAAATAAAGTAAAGCAATCTACCAATGATATTGTAACACCTTGGTGTTTTATTTCAGGTTAATTACACTTATGACCAATAAAAGTTATTAATTAAGGAAAATTACTGTACATGTGAAATTTTTTGGAGCTGATAATTTGCAATTGAGCCCAGACAGACTTTATAAAGAGCTTAAGTGAGTTAGATTCGAGATATCTTCCGAAAGACATTTTGGTAATTTTCTCTATTGTAGTAAAATTTATTTTCGGGCTATGAATTATTAATTATGAATTTTTGTGATCGCGTTTCATATATTTTTGTGTGATTAAGATCAAGCAATTAATCTAATAATGTGGTAAATTTTGATTGACCCGTAAACTCTTAAACACTACCTGGAAACCCAATTTTTGTAACCTAATCTCCATATTTCTCTAAGGCACACCCCATAATTTGTTTTCTCCATATTTGGAATGCTCGGAAACCATAGTGTGGAATTGTCATAATAATCTATGGAATTTTATACGGTCATGCTTGAAGATGATGGTCGTACATCAGGTAAGTCTGCAGAAATCAAGTACTCCTTTAAGTTGATTGTGTTCTCATATATCTTACTAGTCACTCCCTCTGAAGCAGCCCCCCATCTTCCATGTTATATTTGTTTCCAAAATCCTGCAGTAGGAAAACAAGAAGAATTGCATTATATGTTAGAAGTCCTGTAGCAATGAAAATGTGATGTCATGTCAATGCCTAATCAGTGTCAGCATTTATGGCAGTAATCATTCACCAATGCAATCATGGATCCAGTGAGTAGTGAAATAGAGAAAAGGTGATGGTGGCACAGCTATGAATTAATGCTAGTGGCTGAATGTTATATCTCCATCTTACAGACATCTTAAAGCAATGATCCAACAACATTGTGTTTCTCTAGGACAAAAATGCACCTTCTGCCACCAAGAATGATAAATTGATCTTTTGACCTTCTATAATCAGACACTTCACGATGGAATAGGCATATAAAATTTTTCATTTGGCAAATTGATTCTAATTTCTTTAACAACAATCAAAAGCAGCACTTTGGATGGAGTCAAATTCATGAGAAACCCATGAGCAGATTTCAGTACCAAATACTTAGTGATACATAAATTCTAACCCCAATCCTCTTTACCAACTTATATGTACATTCTTATCATTAATATCAGAAGCCACAAGTGACCAGACCACAATTTTTCCATATAACAGTAATGTCTAGTAATGAGAGATGGAATAAAGCTCATGGCAGATGCCCTAGATCCCATCAAACTGATATGACAATGATAGAATATTTAATTGCAAAACTGACATCAAAGCCAACTCTCTCACGTATGGCAGCTAATACAGAAGTAGAAAGCAATCCATTTTGGCTAACTCAAACACCCCTCACTCAGTTTGCAACTGCCATCTTTACAATGATCTCCTCCTCCAACCCCCCAAAGGATGCATTAGAAGAAGAGATATAAAGGTTAATCATCATCAATTTTATTTTATACAGATGAACATAAACTGCACGCACACAGCAAGCAAGTGCCTACTAACATTAAGCAGCCGCATCTCTAACCAGAAGATTTTGACCTTAGCATCCTAATCAGCAATTAGCCCATCCCCATTGCAGAAAAATGCTCAGGATTAGAAACCTAGTCAAAATATAATAAAAAATACAAGTACATTTATTCCACGTTGCAGTTCTTACAACTAATATGTCTTCTCAGGAACAATGTACAAGAATGTCTGTACTTGACCCTAATCATTATGACACCAAAAGGCTGCTACATGCAGAAACCTATTTGTGCCTCCATATGATTACAAAACAAAAAAGAGATAAACTTTAAAAAAATGTATGTCAGAACAATGACTTCTACACAGCCAACAACAATACAGCAAAGCAAATCAAACAGCAAAAAGGATCAGAAACTACAAAAGTCAAAAAGGTATAAAGTAATCTTTAGTGTTCCGGCACTCAGGTAGCCTGTATCTGGTTTTTACATGACAGTCTAAAACACTATGGGCACTGGGTTCAGGAGTTGCTACAAATGAAAGCACACAACAAGAATTCTGAAGCTTCAGCACATCTCTTTAAAGTTTCAACAACTCAAATTTCAGTTCCCCGTATATCAGCACCTCTTTAAGCTTCTACCGGGTGAAACACCACTTAAAATTTTAGCGCTTCTTGGAATATTAGTTCCAAATAAAGAGTTATCTAATAGAAAACAATTTTCCATATTTAGGCTATAAGTTTGAATATAGAGCTTTAGGTGGGCAGGGAGGCATCGTTTGTTTTCTGAGAAAAGTTTGGGCAGTTTTCGCAAGAAAGCAAAAGGTCAACCACTCTTTGAAATTAAACTTGAATACTCTATCTTCAAACAGTCTCCGAGGTGGCCAATACTGGGATGCAAGAAAGAGTGAGGAACTTTAAGAATTCCTCTCTTGATGTTAGAAAATGAGGACTGGATGATCCTTGGTCAAATCAAAGGTCAGGGTGCACCCAAGAGTACAACATAAACATCTCTATGGCAAACAAAAATGGAAATTTAAAATTCATGCCTATTATAGAGAATTTGATTTGGAAGTTTATAGCTTGCATTTTCTGTTCATGCTGGGGCACTCCAAAGAATTGGAGTTTGAGGAAGCACTATGAGGCTTCTAAGATGGATTTTAGAATTCACAAATGCATGCATGTCGATAATGATTAGCCACAACCCTAAATAGCATCCTTTGAGAAATAGCAACAATCTCCAGAAACAACCAATGTCTTAACTGCACATTCCACACAGCTGTATGTTAGACAGAACCAAATTGACAAATGTAAGTATATCACATCCAAATAAATTGACCAGCATCTTCCACTGCATTTTGACCTTATAATGCAAGAGTACGTTGTTTAACCATGACCTCATAAACCAATGGTTTCTTATACATTTGATTGCAAAGTTAGGCCTGAGCTGATCAATTTTTAAAATGTTATCAAAGCACAGGGCTCAGTCAATCAGGTTAGAAGCGACACAAAATTAGAAAAAAAAATTATTGCAGAATATTCCAGATGAAAGTGATTCCATCAAGAAAGCAGTGAAACCCAACTCTGACTTTTTTGGCTGGGAGAGCATTGAATGTTGCCTGGACAAAAAATTTGCAGGTAATGAGGTTGCATCAACGCTTTCACCTGAAACAGTGCAGCATTCAGCTAAGTCAAGGAGCTGTTTCACCCAAACATGCCCAAAACTATCCTTTACTTAAAAGAAACCACACAAGAAAGGAAGCAATAAGCATTGGAATCAGGTTGTTTTCCCCATCAAAGGCATGACATCTGTCTAATCCCACAATAATCACAGAAGCAGATTTACAGAAGAAAATGTCCAATATCTTACTAATCAAGCATAAAAGTTCTGCACAGACAGTTATTCATGAAACATGCATATGTAGATGTCTACACATAGATGCTCTTAAATTTACTTCAACAAGTTCATTCCAGAGTCAAACCATCGAAAAACCACTTTTCCATATCTATATATTGCTAGGTAAAGCTCGGGGAGGGGATGAACCAGTGACCTTTTAGATAACAGCCTACTCTTCAAACTCTTCAAAAATTCAGATAAATCCTTACTGGGAAGGACCCATTCTTGCATAAAATATGATCGATCAACTTAAGCAAACTGAACACTTATCAACAGTAATTATCAACATTCATAAATCCTTACTGGGAAGAACCCATTCTTGCATAAATATGATCAATCAACTTAAGCAAACTGAACACTTATCAACAGTAATTATCAACATTCATATTTCAGAGTGAAAAAGCAATTTAAAAACATTGTGGATGCAATTGGCACATTTGGTTGAAACAAAATCATTTAGTTTTAGCTGGAATTAAAAGAATGTTTTGCAATAGTCAGAAATAGGATGACGAAAGTGGACTCATGACCTCATCAACTCTTGTAAGATTCTCCAATCAAGCCCAAGCTAAATAAGATAGTGCAATGGTGGAAGAGAAATCGAAAATAGGCTGGATGCCTTAACAATGTAGTCAGATAACATGGAATGTAAGTTGTTCTAAGCCTAGGAAGTACAGACATGAACACAGTATGAACATGGCACCAGAAGGACACGATGGCATGCAATTAAAAAAACAATTAGCACACATGCCAGGATATGTTAACCAAAATCCATGATTTTCTATAGATATGCAAATATAATTGTTAAAAAAACACTCTTTTACATTAAATAAGCTCTCAGAAACTCCATACCCATAGGAATAGCAGTTTCACCGCCAAGGAAAGCCAACAAAGAATTCCAACACTGGTACAAAATCTGAAAGTAAAGCACACACATGCAGACTGTAGAGGGCCACAAAGACAGATTGTTGGGGATCTAATCACCCACCCAACCACAGCCTTTGAAATTATGCCACTTTCAGCAGCAGAATGAAACTGATCTAAGATAGATTAGAACCAATTTAAGCTTGAATCAATATCCAATTCCTGAGCATGTCTTCATCAGATAAGTCAGAGCCTTTCAAAAGAAAACAATTTTGAAGGAGAAAAAATATATCAAATAAAAGAAGTAAAAAAAATACCAACTGCTTATTTACAATTGATTCGACACAACAATCGATTAGAATCAAAAATAAAATGCACTCAAAAGCAAGTAAACACGCAATTTGAAAAGGGGAGAAACTCAAACAGCAATTCAAATTAGTGAGGTGATTCCTAGAAAGAGAGGAATCTTCTTCCGGAGACAGTGCCTGGTTTATGGCCATTGTAAGGCTTGGTTTTCTATGCAAGAAGCTCTGAGTGTCGCCATTGTTAGGCTTTGAGCCACTCCTTTGTTAGTCTCACACATATTGGCATGTCATTTAGTAGTTTACTCGACGTTGATGAGAGGATTTGCTCAAAAGAAGGCATTTTCATAAGGCGTATGATAGGCACATGTGCTAGCATGAAAAGAAAAGGGATGCATGATGCGTGCCTGAATAGTGCACCTGCGTGGATTCCGGCAGTGTTTGTGCTTGAATGGTGCATGTGCATGGCTCACCAATAGGAGTCACGTCTAATACGAGCATAAAAGGTGCATGTGCACCAAAATGGGTATAAAAGGCCCTATTATGATTTTTAGGGCATTTCGAGAGCATCCAACACAAAGAAGCGTCACATGGATGAGAGAGAATAGAGAAGGGAAAAAATGGGAAGATTTCGACATCCGTTTGTGGTTCATTTTGAATTACTTTATTTGCCAAGGTCACATTTATTATTCTAACTTCGGCGGTAAAGCGTATTATCAATTGATTGTTTATTTTTTTTTATTGTATTTTGCTATTGCTAGTTGCTAGTTATACTGGGTTAGTTTAACTAAATACTCACTCTGGTTATTGTGAATGACTCTTGAAAAGAATTATTTATAACCAAATATTTATAGTGAAAATTATTTAGACACAATGCCCTGTAATTTTTCCCTTTGTTGAAAATGATTTTCATTTAATTTGATTGTGTAACTTGCGCACTTGGTTACTTATTGTTTGTTGTTCCTTGGGTTCAATCAAGAGATAAGGGTGGCTGACATTTGGCAAAAGATTCGTATTTCCATTGTGTCGTGGTTGAATCCCAATAAATGGTATCAAAAAGCAAGTTCCCAATATTACCTTGAAGTGGTATTAGATTGTCAAGTTTGCGGCATCCAAACTTATGGAAACAATATTTGAATTGGTGTTATGATCGAAGAGTCTATCATTCTCAATTGAAAATTTTGATAGGCAAAATAATTCATTCTTTAGCTAGAAAAAGTGAGAAGTATTTTGACCTTAGAAAGAACAATGAAAAGACTAAAAATGGAGGACAAACTAGAGAAATTGAACACGGAAGTGACAGGACATGAGGACTTGGCGAATTGCATGATCAAGTGTTTTCCTGTGGATAACACTCTTTAAGAAATATTCAATTTATCAGATACAGTTGAGGTTTGGATAAAATTTAAATGCCGATACAATTCTAAGTCTTTAATGTCACGATTGCATTTGAAGAAACAATTCTATAGCTTTCGGTTGGTGGAAGTCGGGAGCTTAAAAAACACTTTAACAAGTTCAACTAAATTTTAACGCAAATGTCCGCGCTCGATCAACATATCGAGGAGGAAAATAAGGCGTTGTTGTTATCAGCTTCATTGCCGAGCTCCTATAATCATATTGCGATAACACTATCATTCGGGAAGGACACACTTAGTCTTGATGAATTATCTCTTCCTTACTTATGAATAAGACTATGATGAGAGGAAGTGATAAAGTTTTGGGAGAGTCAAGCGTTTCGGTCTCCACTTGCAGTCATAGGAATGACACATCAATGGAGAGAGGCGGCAATTTCAAGAAAAGGGCCAAATGAAGCAAAATTGCTTCAAATGAAAGCAACAGAAAGAATGTGGTAGTGAGCAGCAATAGGAGACATCATGATAGCAATGATTAGGTCTCTAACACTACCTATGGTGACTTTCTAACCATTACATAGAAAAGGCGCGAAGCTTCGTAGGCCACAAGACAAGTTGGGTGATAGATAGCGGTCCTCACTCTTTTGATTTTGAAGAAATATTTTTTCACATCTTATGCACCTCATGATTATTGGGTATGGAAGATAGAGCATGATAGCTCGTTGAAGGTTCTTGGCATCGACAACATTTGCTTGCGGACAAGTACAGGGACAAGGCTCATGTTGAGAGGCATGCATGCATCGTATGTTAGGTTGAATTTGATTTCAACGGACAAGCTTGATGAAGACTTTGGCACAATGTTCAACAAAGGTAATAGAAGCTCACCAAAATCTCCTCAATTGTAGCACGATAAATAAAGGATTCAAGTCAGTACTTAATGAAAACTTTGATTTACAATGGCAATGCTAAAGTGACCAATGAGAGGTTTGGTCAAGGTGGTGTGAGAAGGCCAAGATGGTGTGCCAAGGAAAGAGACCCTACAAATGTGAAGGTGCCAAAGTAGAGTGGTAGTACTCTAAGTATATTAATATAGATATGTCGATAGGATATAGATTTCAGCATTCAATGGGAAAATAACTCACCACCCAAGTAAGACACCAATGGGATACAGAAAATCACCACTCAAAGGAATACAAAGTAAGAAAGCTCACCTCACCACTCAAATAATCTACAGAAAGATACAAAATTTAAGATAAACTGGCATGATACTTAATTTTAATTAATTTGAAACTCTAAACACCATTTTTATTCAACAAACTAATTACTTATAGCATTGATCTTGGAATACTCTCCAAGTATAGGACAATAGGCACCATAAACATTGAGCATGGAAAATAAAAACAATAAAAGCCTAAGTTATGGGAAAGAGAAGACATTAAAGCCTTAACATAGGAAAAGTATGCAAATTAAAGATAATTTTCATTGATTTGGGAGACACCAACTTCTAATGCACATATTTAATGGGTTAAGGCTACAAACATGTATCCAAGACTAGTTTTCAACACATATTCTTAACTCCCTTTGAAAATTTCAATTCATTATTGGTCCTTTATTAATTAAGCAAGCCTCATTTTCAGTAATCTCCTCCTTAACCGTGTGCCTTATTTGGCTTCGTTGAATTAATGTTAACTCACCCAACCAAACTGTATCATTTTCCCCGGGTTAAAAGAAGCTCGTCATCGAGTTAGCTTCAACAACCTTATATTTACAAACTCCTTTTATGATGTCCATCCAATAGACCTAACGAGCATTAATAAAATGATTAAACACTAATTGTTCAATAAAAACTACCATTGCTTTAAGATAAATAGAGAATAAATGGATCCACAAATTGATTCTCCAGTTGAAGCTTGAATAGTCATGGAAGATCAGATCATTAGGCAAGTCATGAATGCTTGGACTATGCATTTCCAACACATCCAAGTAAGGCAGAGAATCCAATTCAATAATAGCTTAACCGACATTGGTGCACGTGAATCTCACATCATTGGCATGTTATCTAATAGTTTAATCGACGTTGGTGCGAAGAGAAGGAATTTTCAAAAGGGCGCATGAAGAGAACATGTGTCAAGCATGAAGAGAATAGGGACGCCTGATGTTAGCTTAAAGGGCGCACATACATGGCTTGCTAATAGTAGTCACGCAAAACGGGCGCACATGCGCCAAAATGGGAATAAAAGGCTTTGTTCCAATTTTTAGGGCAATATTCAACACAAAGGGCTGCTACAAGGAAGATAAAGAAAGAGAAAATAGAAGAAGGAAAAAATTTCATCATCTATTTGAGGTCTATTTCAAGTTCAATCATACACTATGTTATTATAGCTCTAATTAAAGGACATATTACCGATTGATTATTCTCTTTCTTATTGTATTTTATACTTGTGGTACGTTTGGTTGTTGAAATGGAACAAGATGGGAATAGAATAGTTATTTTCAGGAAATAGAATAAGATAGGAATATAGTTAAAATTATTATTCTCATATTTGGTTGGTGGAATAAAATAACGTGGAATTAGTATTCCATTATTTAGTTTGTAGTATAGCATGAAGAATAATATGAGAATAGTGATAATAATAATAATAATAATAATACGTAGTAGTAATAATAATAATAATAATAATAATATGTAATAATAAATGAGAATAGTTATTTTCGGTTAAATTGTAACCAAATGGAAGAATATTTATTCCTTTAGGAACCTCCAACCAAGCGCCACCTTATTGTTTGTTAGGAATGTTGCGATTAGTTTTAAACGATTATTCACCCAGGCTGGTGTGAATAGTTTTCATTGAGTTATTTGTAACAAAATATTTATAGTGATAATTGTTGAGGTTCAGCACCCGGATCCACCCGATCCAGTAGCAGAGGAAAACTCGAACCCCTGTCATCGTCAGCCACCATTTAGTATGAATAAGAACAAAAGAAGATGCACAATATTTTTTACGTGAAAAGCCTTCACAAATCAAAGGAAAAAATCACAGGACACATAATCTGTGATGTCCCACATCGGATGGGGAGGGGAACGAAGCGTGCCTTATAAGGGCGTGGATACATCTCTCTTGTGGACGCGTTTTGGGGGCGGTTAAGGCCGTCTGCCAAAAACAAAACTATGCGTCTGTGTGGCAAAGCGAACAATATTCACAAGTGGGTGCCCGGGAACGTTACAAATGGTATCAGAGACAGGGCCCGATTCGGTGTGCCGACACGGATGCTGGGCTTTCAAGGGGTGGATTGCGATGTCCCACATCGGATGGGGAGGAGAACGAAGCGTGCCTTATAAGGGCATGAATACCTCTCCCTTGTAGACGCGTTTTGGAAGCTGTGGGCCTGCCAGGAAAAAAACCGTACGGGATGGGCTCAAAGCGGACAATATCTACAGGCGGGTACCTAGGGACGTTACAAATGGTATCAGAGAACTGCGATATCCCACATCGGATGGGGAGGAGAACGAAGCATGTCTTATAAGAGCGTGGATACCTCTCCCTTGTAGACTCGTTTTGGGGGTTGTGGGCCTGCCAGGAACAAAACCGTGTGAGCTGGGCTCAAAACGGACAATATCCACAGGCGGGTGCCTAGAGACGTTACAAATAGTATCAGAGACAGGTTCCGGTTCGGTGTGCCAGCGCGAACACTGGGCTCCTAAGGGGGGTGGACTGTGATGTCCCACATCGGATGGGAAGGAAAACGAAGCGTGCCTTATAAGGGCGTGGATACCTCTCCCTTGTGGACGCGTTTTGGGGACGGTGGTGACCGTCTGCCAAAAATAAAACTGTGCGTTTATATGGCAAAGCGGACAATATTTACAAGCGGGTGCCCGGGGACGTTACATAATCCACCAATAAATTTACTATGTAAAATGTAGTTACAAAAATTCCGAAACATAATGCAACAACCCGCCCTGGCAATACAAGCCTCCTGAGAACTGAGAACAAGAAAAACCTCTCTAGAGTAAAAAAACTCTCATTCCCTCTCATCTTACAATTTTTCTTCTCTCATTCATCTCACTGTGGTGCTCTCTACTAACAAATATTTTACAAGTGTTGGTGAAACGGCAACCACCATTTTACCCCCGCATTCATGCGGCCAATGCCCGGCGCCCACAGCCCTTGGTGTCCAGCACCCTAGCCCCTTGGTTTTCTCCACCCTTGGTGATTTCCACACCCACGGTGTCTTTACACACACCTTTGGTGGTTTTTCACACATCTTCCTGAAACTCCTAGTACTCTTTATAATGACACGGCTCCACCAAATCACATCTGCTCCACTGGCCTCCTTGCAGA
The DNA here is from genome assembly GCA_028571085.2 of Nepenthes alata. NCBI lineage: Eukaryota > Viridiplantae > Streptophyta > Magnoliopsida > Caryophyllales > Nepenthaceae > Nepenthes > Nepenthes alata. The sequence goes on along the minus strand of JAOVVI020012262.1, from coordinate 1,208 downwards.
TGATTAGTCACGCCTTCACCAGTTCCCGAGCTTCCTGCTGGCCCATGCCTTGCATATTAGCTACGCATGATTTGATCAGATGGCTCATGCACTGCAGAGTCTGCCAACTCTGCCAAGTCAACGGTCAACTCTGAGAAAGTTGCTGCCAACTCTGTTGCACAGATACATCCGGTCAACACAAAGGTTGACCGGACTCTTCTCTTGGGCCGGTCAACCTCTGCGTTGACCGGCATTCCAGGCAGGCAAAAGCAAACCGGGATTTCCATACTGAAAATCCATTCTTGCCAAATAGGCATTTCTGCCAAGCTAGACACCGTGCTCCATTCCGCAACTTTGCGCAAATCGGCAAAGTGCTCCATTCCGCTCAGGGCTTCTAGAATGCCCATTCCTTCCACATGCACCAAACCGGGCAAAATGCCCATTCCGGTACTTTGCTGCATACCGGGCTAAACCGTCAAACCAGGTAAAAAGTGCAAAGTTGCCATTTTGCCCAAACCTGGCAAAATGTCCCAAACTAGCAAGCCCCTGACAATTTTAAACAACCTTCCAAAAATGGAAACCTTCCAATTTGTCAAACCTTCCAAAAATAAAAATCTTTCATTTTACATACCTTCCAAATGGCCATCCAGGCAAAATGGCCTTCCATTTTTCCGGGATGCATTATGCTTCCTTGGCCGGTTAATGATGCATTTTGCTTCCTTGGCCGATCAATGTCCATTGACCGGCCAACTGCCTCTTTTTTCCGGTCAACTCTGTTGACTGAAATCTTCACCTAGTCAATTCTATTGACCATCTTCTGCTCTCCGGAAAGCCTTTGCTCTATTGATTTTCTCTTTGGCAGTTTGCCTTGCCAGCTTTCTCTCTAGCCATTTGCCTCTCAGCCGATCAATCTCTATTGACCGGATTTTGCTTTTATCCGGTCAACCTCCCGCTGACCGTCTTCTACTATCATCCGGTCAATCCCCGCTGACTATCCACTATTCTCCGGATTTTCACTATGTCAAATGAACTCTGTAATTTACTCTTCGCAAATCCTCAAATAATAAATCAATTTATTGGATTATCCACAAAAGAATAACCCATCCCAACAGTAATTGTTTAGACGAAATGTCCCGTAGTTTTTTTGGTTGTTGAGAATGGTTTTCGTGTTAGATGAATTGTGTAGCTCGTCTGTTTGATTACTTAGTTATTTACTGGGAGAGAAGGAT
>JAOVVI020012261.1:0-12307 GCA_028571085.2 Nepenthes alata | reverse complement strand
AAAATAAATTAAACAGAAAATAATTTAATTTTACCCTTTATTTTGAGCTTTTCAAATATCGACAGAAAACTAAAATATTAAAAAAAATAAGGCCAACGCAAGAACCAGAAAAAAAAAATTATGCTTTTTTTACTAGTAAAAATAAAGACAAAAGAAAAGAATTTTCTGTTTTTTTTTGTTCGGTAGATCCGTTCAACTAAATTACTATTATACATTAATTAGACGTACTTGATTTGTTATGAGTCATGCCTTTGATATTAGCCCGACTAATATTGCTTTGCTGCCCTCTGTAGTTTATTTATTTATCGGTAATTGAGTTTGCAATTTATTAATCATATTTTTTAGAAAATATTTATTTATTTTATTAACTTATAATATATCTGTAACTAATATTTTGTGTAGTATATTTTTTTACTATTTTTAAAATTTTAAATAGATTATATATATATATATATATAGAATTATTAAAAAAATCATAGACTGATAAAATAAATAATATTTTTGTTTCTTATATCTTATCTTTGATTCATCGTAGAGTTTTGATTAAAAAATGAAATTTTAAGATTTTTAAATTAAATAGAAGAATCAGGAATTTTTATTTTGAAAAACAAATCATGCAATTTATAATTTTTTCAAGATCACGGAAAATATATCACAAATTTATAGGAGTTAATAATATTATAAAATGATATTACATTTATTATATTGTATATTTTATAGGAAATAGCTTTCTCTTTTTTTCTTTACTCACTTACGTCTAATTAATTAAAAACAGTATTTTTCTTGTATTTTCTAGTGTTTTTATTAACATAAAATATAATAGTCTGATGAATATTCATTAATAAAAGAACATTGTGTATATTAAAAATATATAAAAAATACTATAATTTTTAAAATATTTTTTAATTATATTCTTTTTTTTTTATCAATATCAATCTTATTCAATGTAGTTTTTCTTATTGATTTTGATGTAACAAAGCTATATATTGACTTTTACTTTCAATTTGTAGGCTTTTTGAGGCTTTTGCATCCTATAGACAAAATCATATTATTTCTAAATCAAATTAATTAATTACAATTTCTTTTATTAATAATATCAAACCAATAAAATTGACTTAACTTTAAATATGCTTTGGTTTGATTAACAACTAACATTATATGTTGATGGACCAGTTTTTTAATGCCTACTGATTGATTAAGGAGCCTACTATTCTAAAAAATGAGATTAATTCCATCTATTTTAATTAAAATCATTTAATATTAATCAAATAATTTTATCATTTAATATTAAAAAACACTATTTGATTTTTATTTATTATAAAAAAATTAATTTTTTTATTTAATATTAATTGGATAATTGTAATTGAAAAGGGGGCGAATTAATTCCTTCTCTAGTTGAGTAAGAATTTTAAATCTTATCATTAACTTATGATACTATGTGATTTTTTATGAGAAATAAAATAACTATAATTTTATATTATAAATTTTAAAATTTAAAAGACAAATAAAACTTAAATGTGAAATTTAATTTTCTAAAATAAAATAATCCGTAATTTTCTCCAATATATTTTTTTTATTTTTTTCAATGAATAATAATAAAATTTAAAAATCAATATATTTACATATAATAAGGATAATGACCGAAATTCAAATAAAATTCCAAAATCTACTCAATGATAAGCCGGGTACTAGAAAACAAACCAAGAAAAATAAAAAAAAAAAAAATAAATTATGGAACAATTCTCAATTATTGTCATATCACGTCACCCATCAATAATACTTTAATTTAAATGTAATTGATGTTGAACTAAATCCACAAATTTTCATAATAAAATTATCATTTTTAATATTTACTTTGTAAATATCAAATACTTTAAGATTAATATTAATTGCCTCCTTTGACATTAATATTATATTTAGAAAGATGTTAAAAGAATATTAAAATCAATAATATATGTATTTGGAAAAAAGATATAGTTATATTTTGTTCAATAACATTATATTCTATTTTTTAAAAAGTAAATAAATAACTTTTTTTACATAAATTATATCATAATACAAACAAAACATGTTTTATAAATTTTTATTATTTTATTTCAATAATTTATAATAATTTTACTTGTATAATTAGGCCAAAAGGCATTAGTATTTATCAAAATGGTCAATAAATTTAATATTTAAGAATATTAAATATAAACTTATCAATTTATATATATTTTATAAAAAAAATTAAAATAAAAAATTTATTTAAAATAATTAAATATTTAATTTTATATCTAATAATATTGAGATTAAAATATTTAATCTCAATTTCATTGATTTCATAGCAATCATACCAAATTTTATAGGGATAATATGGTAAAATGGAGGAGAAATGTGAGTATTTTTGAACTTTAAAAAATAACGTGAGGGGGGAGGGGCAGGTGGCCGCTATAAAAACGAAGCCGCAACAGCTTCCCCTCCCACCACTGCACCTCCTCTCTCCGCCGTCCGCAGCCTGAGAGAAGTGGCTTTTGGAGCGTTTCGCGAAACGCAAAAATTTAAACCTGAAAAAAAAAAAAAACAGGATAGAATTTTGGAATCGCAAAATAACGAAAGAACTTTCAGCCCTAAAGAAGGAGCATCCAGAAGAAGGGAAAGAAAGGGACAGAAGGGGAGGTGGTTCGTCTTCTCGATCAAAGAATAATCGATTCTCTAGCGGATCTCTTCCTTTGATTACTGATATTTTCAATATCTTTCCGCCATTTTCTTCTCTCTGGCGTCCAGGTATGTCGTATCTTTTTCTCTCCATTGCTTCTTCTCTTTTTGCCGTCTGTTTTTCGTTTCCGAGGCGGATTTGATTTGCGTTGATGTACATATAACGAAAATATGGAGAACTTGTTAATGTTTTCCGTTCGTTTGGCGATTTGGAGGCCAGATCTGCACTCTGGCTTCCTTTTTCTGGGCTATTCGTTTCATATTGTTTTATTTGCTGCCAGCTCATGCTGTTGTTCGAGTTTTTGAAATTCATTTGACTATTAAAATATTGATTTCCATTTTCTCCGAATAATGGCGACTCATTCTCTTTCTTTCGGAAAGGTGAAACGATAACAGCTTGACAACAATGTTTCCTTTTGATGTGGTTTTCTTTACGTACATATGGTGTGCTTAGAGTGTCAAATTTCCAATTCCAGTTGATCAAGTTTTTTCCCTTTATAAAGTAGTCTTGAATTGTGCTTTCGTGTTTGTCCTGAAAATTCCTTTTCATTCGTTTTTTTTACTTGCTGGTATGACCCTCTAATGTGGTGAAAACAATCGAAAAGTTCCATTTTTCCCCCTGCTTTCTGCATATCTGTTGCTGCACAGTTCAATCACGTTATTTCAATGCATGCCATTTATTTGCTTCTTATTGTTCTAATTCTCTTGGCCTGCGGAGCATAATGCAGTTTTGTGAGTCTGTTTTGTGACAATAGGGTTATCTTGTTGCACTAACCTCCCAATTATCGACAATTTGAGGATTTGTGAACGGTTATTTATAAGAATCAATCTGGTGGCGGGATTTTTTTGAGCTCCTGATCATGGTTGCTACAGCTGCAACCTCTGCATTTTTCTCTGTTAAACCCTTGCCTTCTGATTCGGGTGCCAAACCTTCCGCAAAGCTGGGTGGCAGCGGGTCATTGAATTTGGGTGCTTGCAGCATCAAGTCAAAATCAGCTGCTTCTGGAGGATCACATGTCAAAGCTAATGCACAAGCACCTCCCAAGATCAATGGCACTACTGTAGGCCTAAAGAATGATGAGGAAACCTCAAATCCTCCTCCGAGGACATTTATCAATCTGTTGCCTGATTGGAGTATGCTTCTTGCTGCGATCACAACAATGCTCTTGACAGCTGAGAAGCAATGGATGATGCTCGACTGGAAGCCAAGGCGTCCTGATATGCTTGTCGATTCATTTGGTTTAGGGCGAATTGTCCAGGATGGGCTTGTATTTCGGCAGAACTTCTCGATAAGGTCATATGAGATAGGTGCAGATCGGACAGCATCTATAGAGACGTTAATGAATCATTTACAGGTAAAGAAAAATTACAAATAAGATGGGCCATGCTATATTGTATTAGTAGATTTGAAGATTATGTCCTTGATTTGCATCTATGTTTGCAACTTCACATCTCTTGATCTTTTGCAGGAAACAGCTCTTAATCATGTCAAGACTGCAGGGCTTCTTGGTGATGGTTTTGGTTCAACCCCAGAGATGTGCAAGAGAAACCTGATATGGGTGGTAACTCGAATGCAGGTTCTTGTGGATCGTTACCCGACATGGTAAGCCACTGGATCTCTTTGAATTGAAAACAGTGTATAATGTTATTGAAGATTGATCCCACTTTTTCTTTTGGGGGGGGGGGGAACATGGAGGGATGTTGTTGGACCAAATTTTCTTCATGCCAAACTGTTCTTTGTGGGACTAAGCCAACTTTTGGAGGACATTCTCATTAGTAATCAAAGATGATTCAGGGAAATGGTGGAAATTTGTCTTCTTCTTTTTTCTTTTTAAACAGAAAGTTAGCATTTATGAATGGATTATATTTATTTGTAAATGGTCAATGATTTAGTACATATGTAATCCATCTTTCTACGATTGGAGCAGCTTATTGAGGAAGAATCTTCTTCTTTTTTTTTTAATGTAGAGATTTCGCTTTTGTTTTTTGTTACTTTTTCTCTATTTTGATTTCTTTTGGCACTTTAGCTGATTGTACTTTCATTTTAGGCCAAATTGGCTCAATTTAGCCTTGATTGTTTATGCTAGGTAGGAAGGAATGATGGACAGCTGAAGATTGCTTGTCTGTTTAATAGCTATTAAATTAATTCATTTTGGCTTATTCACTGAGCCTGCCAGGAAGCACATTCTTAATAATTCTTTACACCTTCTACAAAAATCTGCTACTGGTGGTTAATTCAATACTGTCTCTGTCAATTTAGTTGAGGTTCAAAACATTTTTTTAGATGGAAAAAGAGAATAATTCGGAATTTAAATGATTTAGTGATTAGTTGGTTGGGATTTCAAGATTGTGTTTCAGTTCATGACACACAGGGAAATAAGGATGGTTTGTTGGGTGGGTTTAAATTTGCAGTTTTAAGTTTTAACAATTGTTTTGGAAATGAAACAATGCAATTAGATTTTTGCTCAATGATGACTCTGCTTTATTTTAATAATCAAATCTCTTGCTTTAACTAGTCTAAAGATGTCAATTTCTGCCTCCTTTATATTTATATTTCATACAAGTCTCATTCACTGCCTTCTTTGCCTTTTTTAGCTCACATGGTTCTCCAAATTGCACATGGTTTTACACATTAACACTCTCTCCTAGCCTTTACTTTTCTCTTAGACCTCCTTGCACCACCAAGTTTATTTTTCATGGTAAAGTTTTTTTGTTTTTTTTAGTTGTTCTAAAATCCCATTGGTATTCGAATGCAATAAGTCATAGCATCCAATGTCTTGTTACTATGCTCAAGATGCAAAATACCTTCCTCTAGTATTCTCTCTAAAGGAACTTCATTGTCAACCTTAAAGTTCCATCATTTAGTTCTTTGTCTATTTAGTTTTCCTTTTTCCTCTTTTATTTCTTAAGACATATATGAAAAACAAGCAAATGGTGTCATGTAGTGGAACTTTCCTATAAATGGTCTTACTGTCCTTACAATACAATTCCCTATGGATAAAATAGTTAATTTGAGTTTGAAGGAGCCCTTCTTATATGTGACTAAATGTTTTCCCTCATACTGATGAAAAGCATGTTAGCCACTGTAGGATCATAACTATGACAAAATCCAAAATCTCGATTGCTTCATTTTTACCCATAGCCATATCCTCAATGCATGCTTATATATTCGTTTTCATCTTGTCTGATATGGTCATTTAGATTCCCACCTATAGAAGCAACTCCCTTTAAAGAATCTCTTGATCACCTCAGAATTTGATTTTCAACTGGCCACTTAATCCCACTTGGAGTGCATATGCACTTATGATATTTAACCTTTCTACTATTAACATCTTAAAAATCATAATTGTTTTCTTGAATCTTTTTTAACATCTTAATTATCATAATTGTTTTCTTGAACCTCTTTTACCCATTAAATTATCTTTTAACTCTCTATCATTAAGTATGCCAATGCCATTCGTAGCTCTTATCCCAACATTACCATAGTTTGTAAATGGTCATGGTATTCTCCTTCACTCACTTAGTCTCTTGTAGGGGTATGGATATTTATTCATTTTCTAATCATAGTATCTGCGACCTTCATAAACTTACTTGTCGAAGTACCAACATTTCAAATTTCCAGCCAAATATTATCTTGGACTAACCTCTTTAGTTGCACCCATCCCTGATGCAGCTGCCTTTGTTGATTTTCCACTACCCCCGAGTGGCAATGCCATAGCTCTAGCCCATTTAATATGTGATGGTGCAATTTGACACATCACAAGTAGAAGATGCTTCAACGATAGAACTCTTAATTCTATAATCCATCAAAAATATTGTTAGGCTTTTGGCTATATGATGAGTCACCCTCTCTCTCTCTCTCGACTTGGGATCTGCCAACGCTTGAGGCAAGAAATTCAACTTAACCTGAGTTAATCCATACACTGGAACAAGCTACTAAAATGAATTATAGTCTAGTCTGATAGATAAGTAATGTTAATTGGCATGTGAACCAATGGCTATTGGGTTTGAGCCAATGCCTTTGCTGTATGACAGCGATATTATAACTGCTGAGTTAAATAGTTCATTTATTATCGGCTAGTCCTGTCAACAAAACAAGTTTAGGAGAAAGAAGCTGGTCTTCGCATTGGTAGATGTGAGTCTCCTCCCTCCACTTACTTCAATATTGTTTACCACTTGGTGCCACTTCTGATTCAACAGAGGCAGCATCTATTGCAAACATAGCGATGAATTGTTAGTACATATAGAAATAGAGGGATCACATACGCCACATATAATTTCCTCATGACATCATGTGGAAAGTGCTGGCTTTGTCTGTTCAATAATTCATTCACTCCCTACATTGATGTAAATATTAGTTGATATTTACATTATCGACCGATATTTATCAATATCGGGGCCTCTTAATATATTTCCTAGTTCAATGATAATATTATGATATACTTTCGTGTCAGTGATATATCGCAATATATTAGCTAATATTTAAAATATTTGCCAATATGATTTTATTAATTTACGATTTTTAGAAAATTCTTTTCTTATACATCCGATGCCAATATTGATATTTTCATCCATGCTCCCTAGTGATCCATGATGTTTTATGCCAACAATCTGTGTTATTCTTGTTCCCATGTTGTATGATGATAAATAGTTTTAACTTCTTTTTCGACCCGTCTGTGCATTCCTACCTTACTCCCTCCCTTACCTTGCCTATAAACTTTGTGATCTCAAAGCCATGGAAACAATTCTCAGTGAACAGAATTTCCGTTGATAGTGGTTACTGAGAACTAGTTGAGCTGATTGAATCATGTGTTGCAGGGGAGATGTTGTTCAGGTGGACACCTGGGTTAGTTCATCTGGAAAGAATGGTATGCGCCGTGATTGGCATGTCCGTGACTGCATAACTGGTGAAACTCTGACTAGAGCCTCAAGGTTTGAAATTGTTACGTAAAGTTCTATTTAATTGCTTCAGTTCTGATATGGTTTCTTTAAGAGTAAGGCTTTTGGATGGAGATATTATTATTAAGAGATACATAAGCTATGTTGTATCCTTAATGCATAGTGACAATATAGTGTGGATCAGTGAGATCCCATTCCAGGCATTGTTTTTCTTTCTGTAACTTTGAAAGTAGTTGCTCCAGTTCTGAGACAAAATTGTTGCTAAATTTATATCTTCCCTCATTTCATACTACTATGGGTTGAACAAGCTTGCTGCTGACAATTTTATCTAAACATGAAGCTGCTTTTTTTTTTTTTCCGTGGTGAATTTGCAGTGTGTGGGTTATGATGAATAAATATACGAGGAAGCTGTCTAAAATGCCAGATGAAGTCCGAGCAGAGGTAGGGCCTTACTTTGTGGATACACCTCCTGTTATTGATGAGGATGGAAGGAAGTTGGCCAAACTTGATGACAACAAAGAGGAATACATCCGTAAGGGCCTAGCTGTAAGTAGTTGTTACTGTTAAACTAATCAAACTAACTTCTTACTGTTGTATTGTTTCATCATGGAAAGTGAGGATTCAAACCCTTGGTAAACAAAAGCTTACATAGCATTAGTAGCAGTGAGCAAAACAGGAGCAAGTTAAACTGTAAACACGGGCTTGTGGGAGAGCAATACAAGTCGTGTGCTCTTAGATGCAAATATCAACTGATATTTATAATATTGGTTGGTATGTATCGATATTGGATCCATCAAATATCGATATTTCTTAATACCGTGACCATATCAAGATATGTTGTCGTATTGACTATCGAGATATATTGGCCAATGATTAAAATATTGGTTGATACACGTATTGGTTGATACACGTATCGGCTGATACATCTGATATATCGGCTAATGCAACATTGTCAACTTGAGATTTTTATAATTTTTTTTCTTTTTGGTATATCCAATATCGATATGTATTATCTGATATGTTTAATACTAATATGACTGCGATTGATATTGATAACGGTATTTTCATCTATGGTCTTGCTACTAGGCGAAGTGGAGTGCCGCAACCTAGATATCTATATGATCTGATCAATTGTGTAAATCCTACGGTAGCAACTAAGCCATATTCAGAGGGCAACCTATTGAAAAATGAATAGAATAGGGGGTAATTGTTTGAGTATTATAATCTTTGGAAATGAAAATTGATATAGTGGACCTAGTATATTATATCTCAAAAACCACCACGTAAAAGGTCTTAAGGTATTGGTTTGTGGCATAAGTTCTGACTTAAACTTTACTAATGATTAAATCCTTTTCCCTAATAACTGAATACGATTGTCTGCAAATAATGCATATTTCTGATTCACTTTCATCTTTATAGAATTCAAACATCAGAATAGTGGATATAGAGGTATCTTACAGCTAGTTTATTTTTTATTTTCCCAATTTGCAGCCTAGGTGGAGTGATCTGGATGTTAATCAGCATGTTAACAATGTCAAGTACATTGGTTGGATCCTCGAGGTAGCCCTTGTTCTTTCTTGTTTTCTTTACTTCTATGATTAATACATCCTCATTTGACTTTATCCATAAAATTTGTCTTGTATGCTTAACGAAAATATCACCTGTTATTTGGCTGATACAGTCCCGTTAGCGGACGATTTTGAGAATTTTTTCTTCTGATAATCCAATATTGATACTGATATCGATATTTTCATCTATACAGCTGTCACAATATGTTTGCTCCCTTATGTTCTTGCATATTTTTGAATTCTGGGTGTCTCTATCCCAAGCTTTTGTTTCTGGTTCTACTGGGACGATCAATATCAGTAACAATAACTACCTTACATGCAGAGTTTTAGTTCCAAAGCATACTCTTGAGAGTTAGATCATAGCCATATTTTGTTATCTCCAATGCCATGTATGAAGGATGAAAAAGTTGTCGCCTTTTGCTCTTTCCAAAATCTCTGTTGGAAATGACAATTGCCTACTTATTTTCATGTTTATATAAATCACATGATAAAAATGAAGGCAATTGTAGTAGGTCGAGGATAACACCTATAAAAAATAAGATATGAAAGAGCATTTAGGATTGTTTGGACACTTAAGCATAAGTGGATGATGCATCAGTTAGAAATCATGATTTGGCTTGGTTAGAGGCAGGATGAGACGCACAAAGCTTTATCTAGAAAAATTGCTTTCAGAATGTTACCTAAAGCGAAAAACCAAGGCAAAATATGAACTCATAGCAATGGTTGAGTTTGGTCGAGGTAGCCAAATTAAAACCCAGCCCAATGCTTCTAACCCATCACCAAACCCGGCCTATAACACAACTTATCCGTAAATATTCAAATTTATAATTCATTAAACATAATTTGTCTCATAAAACAACTTTCAACCATCAAACAAGAATATAAATAGTTTTAATTTTAATTTATAAGGCAACTTAAATCTTCAAGCTGATAGCAACTTAATGAGTATGTGTGGCCCCAAAGCAAGAATCAACATTATATAAAATAAAATAAAACCAATTGTTATATTATATTATACTAATATGGTATTTGGGCTGGGTTTTCTTTTGAGCTTTGCATACTCAAGCCCAATTATGAATTTTCTGTTTTCTCGAAACCCAAACTCGTAAAGGCGGCAAAATCCAATCAATTCGTGTGGAATAGAACGACGGTGTTAATTTTGCATTTTATTTCCTCCCATTCATTTGCACATTGCTCAGAGCCTGCGAAGTCCATTTGTTAATGGAGAGCATAATGGCTGGCTTTGCAGAGTGCCCCCATCTCGATTCTGGAGAGTCATGAGCTGTCGGGCATGACACTGGAGTACAGGAGGGAGTGCGGAAGGGACAATTTGCTGCAATCACTTACCACCGTCTCCAGTGCGAGCGTCGGCGGGCTGCTGGATTACGGCAACGTTGAGTGCCAGCACTTGCTTCGACTTGAAGATGGCCCTGAGGTTGTTAGGGCAAGAACCGAGTGGAGGCCGAAGCATGCCAAAAGCTTTGGAAAACTGGGTCAAATTCCGGCCGAGAATCCCTAGTTTTGTTCTCTTCTAGTGCCGCTCGTAACGCTCGCGTTCCCGTTTCCCTGGGCAGAATTAATCTTGCCCTCATGGATTCATATATATGGTTCACCCCCTCCCCTTCTCTCTCTATTATATGTTCCTCGTTTGTCTTGGTGCGATATGAACCTGTAAGCCCCAGTGTAATTAGCTCTTCATATGTGTCTTCTTCTGTTGCTGCTGTGATTGATGAATTTTTATTCCATGGAGATAATTCAACCTTTCAAGCAAGAGTTATGTCTTCCCATTTTATATTCATTTAATGGTATCTGATGACTAAATAATTATTTAAATTACTTGATATAATTTTTATTATTTATCTGTTATTCTAATCGTTGTCTCTGAATTAATACCATAATCTGTCTTGTTTCTTTGCTGAATGAATATGCTTCTTGGATATATTTATTTTATTTATATTTCATTCAGTCATTGGTATTCATAAAGTCGCCATTGATGTGTATCCAAGCTCATGCGATGAAGATTGAAAGTCTTGAAGCTCAAATAGTATTTTTAATTCTGATAAAAATTTGAAATAATGAATATACTGAGTGTGTATAAGATGACATTGTGTTTAAGAATTATGCTTTAGCTCGCTTATTGCTAGTTATTTTTATTTCTATATTACTAATAATGTTTTTTGAGTAAAAACTCAGATCAGCCATTATTATAAGATGTAGGGGAAAAAAAAAGGATTATTTTAAAAAAAATTAAATCAGGTGAGGATAAAATTTAGAATTAATGTTTAATGTTTTAGTCATTTGGAATAATAAAAATTAAATTAAAAGTTAATTTGGTAGTATGATACATAGTAATCACAATAAGAGTAATTAATGAATTAGTAGAAAATAATTATTATTATTATTATTTAAAGGAATAATATTTTAATATATGTTAAAAGATTTGAATAGATTTGATCAAAATTGTGTCATCTAATTTGTTTATTATTAACATTTAAAAATTTTATATAATTTAATTAGGATATATTAGCATTATAGGTGGATATATTCAAGAAATTAGGCTCATTTATTTTTTTTTGATAAGGTGTGATTATGAGTAAAAATAACGGATTTGTATTTTTTTAACTCAAATTATAAATTTTTTATAAATATATTTTTATTTAAAATAAATTTTAAGTTTAAAAAAAATTTAAATATGATGGGTACACCAATAATGGACTGGCCCAAAGAAAGGTCAACGGAAGCCCAAGAAGGCCAGTCAACATTTTTACGGCCCAGTGAGAAGACGGGCCCAGGAACTGGAAAGCACATAACGGTCAACGTTGGCGTTGACCGTCTTGGCAGCCAACTTGTTCACAGACGGTCCACTCAATGTTGACTACCCGTGCGCAGCTCGATTGGCCTTTAGAGGCTTTCTACAATAATGGGCCTATTCTATTCTGGGCCACAGCCCATCAGTGGATCACTAGCCACTCTCCCTTCATTCTCCACGAAGGCGGCCAACACGCAGACGGTCAACTCAGGCGTTGACCGTCTGCGGTCTACACGTTGGGCCCATAAACACCTTTTCTACAGTAATGGGCCTACTCCATTTTGGGCCCACACTCATCCGACGTCCAACCACAGCTTTCCAAGCATCTTCCAAC
>JAOVVI020012260.1:0-12308 GCA_028571085.2 Nepenthes alata | reverse complement strand
CTTTTCAGTTTCTTTCTTCTAGAGACTGCTTTACTGACTTGAGCGTCGGAGTGTTTTCGGTGGGACAACTTCCCGCCAATAACGCTAACCTCTCGTTTGTTTTAGTGGTGTGCAGGATTCGTACTCAGCGAACGGTGCCGGTTTCACCCATTCAGAAGAATCCGAATCTGTTCGAAGTCTGATCTAGGTACGCATCAGCTAGAAAAATATAAATATAAAATTTTTTACTCTATGAGTCATTTTGAGCACTTATATGGATTATAAATAATAAGGTCAAATACATAAGGTTTCTTGACTTGTTTTTCATAAATTTTTTTATATATAAATATAGTATTTTAAAATATTTATAGAAATGAACAAAAATTTCAAACATTTTGTAAAATTAGATAATATTTTAAAATATTTGATAAAAATATATGTATATAACAATATTTAAAACATAGGTGTAAAAAGGTTGATATACATGTAAAATAAAAAATAAAAAAATATAAATAAAATTGAAGAATTTCAAAAATATATTAAAAAATAAATTTAAAATACTTATCTTAAATATCTAAATTTAATATATTTGATTTGAAAATGTTTTAAAATTGCCTTTCTTCTCGTTCCCTCATTTTCTTCTCTTTCTCCATTATCTTCTATCTCCTCTCACTTTTTTTTTTCTTTGGTGAAAATGGCCGGCGGCAAACATAAGTGGTCTGAAATACTAAAGTGACATATGAGTACCAAGTAGGGGCACATTAGGCGGTTCATTCACACACGGGTGCATACAAGTATTAAATTAGGCACGGTTCAAGTGCCAGCATTTTATCCAATCCATACATAAGCCCCTTATAGGTGCCCAATAAATATATAACTACTGTCCCAAATACACACGAGTATAAAAACATGTGTCCATTAGGCACCAACTCTAATTCTCATAAATCTATTTTTTAAAATTTTTATTATATAATTATTTTTTAAATTAATATAATGTCTCTAATAATAATATCATAAATAATAATAAAAATATCAAGCCTTAGAAAAAAAAAAAAATAAAACACTATCAAGGATGGCTAGCTCAATTTGTGAATCTAGATTTGTTATGTAGTTTAGAATTTCTTAGGCTGATCTTCTTTGATTGCAAAACTTTTTCTGATATTGAATAGTTTGAAAGTTTATCACTTATAAGAAGTTTTATTAAACCAAAAAAAAATTAAAAAAAAGAAAGATATAAAGCTCTCTATAAATAAATAAATAAAGCATGCAAATAGGCATTTATATGTAAAATATCAGAAACATAATAGATGCATTGATCGAGTTGCCTTTCCTCATCTTTCTATCGGGAATAGGAAACAGAAGGAGGAATACTCCTCTCTGTGCAAATAAATGATGCGTAATAGCGGACTTTTATTATCTTTTATTGTAGAAAAGTTATTCTTGTTCTTTGAAAATATTATTATTTATATTATAAATAAGCAATATTACAATATTGTTGTGGAAAATAGAAAACAGAATGGAAGGAAAACGTAAGTGGAAAACAAAATCAAGAAATTGAGGGAAAAATTATTTTGGAAGAACATTTCAAAAAATGAAAAAAAAAAATGCACGAAAAAAATTCTTCTCTCTTTTATTTATTTAGATGTAGAAAGAAATTTACATGAAAAAGAAAACAAACTTCTAATAGACGTATTTTCTTATTTGATTTTCAACGCAAATTACAGAGGGAAAAAACCACTTTTTGAGACAATAATATATATATATATATATATATTATAAATCAGACATTTAAAAATAATTTTTTTTAAAAAAAAAGTGAAAACAATAAAACATTAATGCAATTAGCAAGAATGATTTGAAAGGCCATAAATGGGGCTGGAATCAAAGTCTAATGTTTAAGCTTTGCATATCAACTTGCCTAGTGCCTCATCCTATAGGTGTTATAACAAAGAAACCGGTAAATTGTAATCTGTGTAGCCATAAGTCTAATTTCTGCCACTTCGTACTTAAACGGCTGAACTGCATATTGTGTCGATAATGGAAGACATTAATCAGCAGTACAAGATAATCATGTAATGATCAACCGGGCTTTATTCCTGCTGCATTTATTATTATTTTTTATTTTTATTTGTACCCCTTTAAATTCCTCATTTCTTCTGTTCCCATCTTTCAGCAGGTTTGTCAAGGACCGGAAAATGTAGAAATTGAACCATGACAAACTTATGGATTCAATAATGTTAGGGTTTTTTTTATGATTGGCATATTCCGTAATAATATATATTATTACATCGTTGTCGGGTTATGAATTGTCGAAGTGCTGCATCAATAAACATTTGTTGCTGTCTGTTTCGACTTCCATGGATATCGCGTCTGCCGTGTGCTCTCTAGCAGCTTGAGCACAAAATCCCGAAGCCCCGCCCTCTCTGTGCGCTCTCTACCCGCTTGACCCCAAAAACCTGAAACCTTGCGCTCGATATGCGCTCGAGCGCAAAATCCAGAAAGGGCCCGCTCGCTGCGCGCTGCGGCAACGGGTAACTTTTTAAATGCGATTTTTGAGTCCTTTATAAATACTTGGCTTATAATTTTGAAACTCTAGGACTTTTGGCAGATCAATTTCATGCCCCACTTGAGAAGAATCTTGTTCATACTCCATTGATTTTACTTCTTATGATAAAACTAAAAACTACACCCTTAAACTTCATGTTATAACAAGTTTTCTTTATATTTTCTCTTTACTTTTCAAACACTTCCATCCTTCTACATTTGTTGGAGACGTCGGTACGTTAAAAAATGAGACTCGATCGTGTTCGACAATTCAAGTGGCTAAAGAGGGAAGATTGACGTGAAGACCGAAAGGTGTCCGGTTTCGTTGCCGCGGGCAAATCCAAGGAGTTCCTTGGTAGGGATCACAAGATAGGAGTAAGTCGGCTAGATTAGCGCGTCGTTACCATCCGGTTTGTAAGTTGATTTTCATAGTGCATTGCTTCCCTGGCCGTTGAAATTCGAAAGGTTTTTCTTGATTACCGTGGGTATCAAATTTTTTTTTCGTCATAAAAAATCGTGCTTTTTATTATTGTTATATTCATTTATATTTTGCATGCATGTTAGTTTTATTGACATCTAAAAATAAATTTCTTTACGTGTATTGAATATTTAATTTTTACTACTTCCGCTATTTTTTATCGGGGTCAAAACTTGATTGTATACTTTAGGATAAAAAGTCCTTTTTCAAATAAGATAGACAATCTTTGAAGTATGTCAATTTTTATTTGAAGTATTATCTATTTTTGAAAAAAGATATGATAATTTTTCAAAAGTTAGCCAATCCCTCATATTTTTGGGCTATAAAAGACATCTACAAAGGAGAAAAAAATCATCCCTACTTATAAATAATAGTATATCTTTCTGAACTCGGCAAACAACCAAAAAAGAATAAAAGAATAAAATGGTTGTTCATTTGGATACTACGTCTCACAACATTGATATTGATAAAGTGTTAAGCAACTCAATGTTAGCACTTAAAGGGAAGAAAAGAAAACTTTTGAGCTGAAAGTCCTAATGGTAACGGGTTTGAATATAATTTTGAGAAAAATGTTGACAGTTTATGGATTTTATATCTAACCCGGACTTTTCACCCTACTTAGTGTGAGGTTCCGGATATCAGAATCTAGTAATTAATGGGTAATTAAGTTAATATAATTAATATTAGATTTAAATTTGTTTGAAAAATTAGTTTCGGAAGTAAAAGAAAAGTTGGAAGTCCCAACGCCCGAGGCGTGCCCAAGGCGCACTGGGCAGAACCGCCACGCCCGAGGCACTCTCGAGCACGCCCGGGGTACGAGTAGGTAGAACTGCCTGCTTAACGAACGCTCGAGCATTGCCCTACGGGTGTGCTGGCGCTCGAGCACCTAACCAATTATAAAAGCGCGTTCGGGATTTTACGCATCATTTTCCAATAATCCAGATAGAGAGCTTGAAGGAAAAGAGAGATAAGGAAGAAATCAAGGTTTCTGAGTTCGAATCTAGCCTCAAGCTAGCTAGAAAAGTTGTAGATCAGGTCGATGTAAGTGCACTCACACTCATTTTTTTATCTTTTCGCACTGTTCATCCCAATTTGTTTGGATATTTTCATCCCGATCCCCACCTATACATGTATTTTTATATTACCCATATATGGAGCATGTAAATATTCTGATTTCATGTCCGATATGCAAGATTTGTGCGATATTTCATCTCCCAAAACCCTAACCCACGCCCCTTTGCAATTTACCGATTTTATTGGAAATTTTGTATGATATAGCTTTAGAAACTTAAAACCCTAAATTTATGGATGTGGGTACTTGGATCATTTAGTATTTGTTCACATATATTTTATATATATTAAGTTTATGTAAACCGAAAATATTATCAGATATAAATCGGGATAATATTTCACATCTACATTATATATGTTATCTTGCATATACTCTGAAAATTAAATAATATACATTTGTGAAGAAAATTTATTATCCGAAAGTTTTAAAGTTATATTTGGCACATGGTGATAAGAATTTCTAATTTTTTTTATAGTTTATGTTCATTATACATGTAATTCAAGTCATGTGGAACCTAAGTTTATAAGAATTATGCAAATGATGTAAAGGAGAAGAGGGAAAATTCCATGACATGATATGTTGATGAATCGTTCTCCCGGAGTGAGAACTAAGTGTTATAGATGAGTATGAAAAATTTTAAAGAATAATTAAAGATGAAATTGGATCAAGGATTTATATTATAGATGGCAGTATTCCCTTACATGCTTTAAGATATTACTGTGGAAGCACGAGAATTGCCTCTGGGCCACGGGAGACATGGCGACATATGTTTTAAGCCCCATATATCGGGTTAAAGGTATACCGCTCACCACGGAGTGATGAATTTGGTTGGTTTGTGCTTTAGAATGTGAGAAGCAAACACATTACTTTCTTCGTTCGACATCACCATTAGTAAGGCTTACTAGCATTGGTCCATAAAAATAATGAGTTTTCTGCATATTTTAGAACTTAAAAGGATCAAAAATAAAATGAGAAAGAAAAATATATTCTGAAAAAGTTTTTGCTCATGTCTCATACTTATGCATTCATACTCTACTCTTATTCCCTCATTTTTCTTTATTTGACATATATTGATTATTATCTTTGTTGTATTGTACCTTACTGAGTATTTGGCTTATTCATTACTATTTTTTTTTCAGATGAGCACGCACTTATATCTGATGAGGTAGAGTGATGATTAGGAGTTGGCTAGGCATGAAGACTTGAAGGGGACTTTTGAGGACTTAGTTTTATAGTTTTACACTTTATGGAGTTCATTTGTATATTTTGATGGTCTGGTATATATCGATGTATGTGTATGATGGTGATATCCATGTAACTTAGTTTTCGCTGTATTTGATGGATTTGTATACTTTTTGTAGGTTTGTATGGTTTGTCTGGGTACCTATAGTGATATCTTGTCTGTGCCGACGTTTTAATCAGAATTATGACGTCGGTGTCACGTGTATTTGTGGCTTTTGGATCCTATGATTGATAATATTGTGGATATCTATTTGTACTATATAGAAATTTTGTACATGATTGTATTATCTTGACGACTGTTTTACTGTGAAATTCTGTTGGATTCCGATCAGAAAACGCAGTTTGTTACAGTTGGTATCAGAGATGAGATGCCTTAGGTTTGATTTGAATCTTATGCAAAAGCCTAGAATGATATAGGCTAGATGGAATAAGTAGAGGTAGGCATGGGATGGTTAAGCTAGATTTGGGTAGCTTTAGTTGTCCTAGTTATTCTATTTAGATCGTTAGTTGTGTTTAAATCATCTAGAATTATAATTTCTTAGCTAGTGTCCGACCCGTAATCTAACTCACATCATTCTTGTTTCAGAATAGACGTCTGTTGCTGAGTATGCCGCCAAGAAGAAGAGCAACGCATGGAGGTGGTTAGTCGCACGATAGAGAAGCGGAGTATCAGGATTTTTTGGGTAGAATGGCTGACGTTATTGAGATTTTGGGACAGAGAAATCTTGCTTCCATACTTGTTCCAACTCTGGTTCAAGCTCCCGTCGATCGTGGACCATCAGCATATGATCGATTTGTTCAAGAGAGGGTTCCTAAGTTCTTGGGGGAGCCAGAGCTAGTGAAAGTGGACACGTGGTTTCAGTGGCTGAAGAAAGTGTTCACTGTGATTTGTTTCCTCGAGGATGAATGAGTATTGTTTGCTTCGTATCGATTGAAAGGTGAAACCCATCATTGGTGGGAGATGCAGAAAAGGGCCGTGGGTATGCCAGAGTATGAGAGTACTTGGCTTATGTTTGAGGGAGCGTTTATGAAGAAATACTTTCCGTCCGCCCTCTGAGTACAAAAGGAGGAAGTGTTTATCCGTTTAAGGCAGGGAAGCAGGTCGGTGGCTGAGTATGACGCAAAATTTATGGAGTTAGCTTGGTATGCTCCGTATATGGTTGAAGATGAAGAGAGAAAGACAGGAAAGTTCCTTCAAGGGTTGTAGGATGATATCCGCAAGAAGTTGGCGACCCTTATACGAAAGTGTTGGGCCGCACATTGATCCATGAGAGGGAGCATGCTAAGGAAGAGTTCCTTAAGAAGCATACGCCGAGTAAGAGTGGTACTAGCGCTAGCTCTGGTGTGAGTTCCGGGAGACCACCCAAGAGGGTGAGATAGTCAGATTTAGAGAAGAAGAGAAGATAGACCGCATCGTCCTCACAAGCTTCATTTGGTCCATGTCAGCACTGTGGGAAGATACATGGAAGTAAGCCCTGTTATAAGTTGATGGGCATATGTTTTAATTGCGGCTAAACAGGACACAAGATCAAGGAGTGTCCTCATTTGACAAAGGCCCGCACCCCTAAGCCCGTTGTGCAAGGAAAGGCTTTTACGGTGACTGCTCAAGAAGCAAAGGCGTTTGATGATGTGGTGGAAGGTACCCTTTTTATTTGTGACACTTCTGGTACCGCACCTTTTCATTCTGGACCCACCCATTATTTTGTTTCACATCAATTTACTTATCATCTTGTATCATTTCCTATGACCCTTGATTTTTTTTATTGTATCAATGCCCATGGGATCTTCTGTCGTTACTGATATTTCTTACCCTGGGTGTTCGATTGAGGTGAATGGGTTGTCTTTAACTATTGATTTGATTCTTCTAGAGATGCATGATTTTGATGTTATTCTGGGTGTGGTTTGGTTGCTAAGAAATTTATAACGTCCACAGGCACCCGCTTGTAAATATTATCTGCTTTGCCACACACGCGCACGGTTTTATTCCTTGCAGACGGCCTCCACCGCCCCCAAAATACGTCCCCCAGAGTGGCGCAGCGGCGGCACAGCGTGGCGAGATATTATCCTCTTTGGCCTATGAGAACTTCCGACGTCTCCAGCCATACACAAGCCTCAAGGTTTTCTCCTGGAGAACCTTCACAAGCTCTCAGGATGCGTTCACAATGGAGAGGTATACACGCCCTTATAAGGCACGCTTCGTTTCCCTCCCCATTCGATGTGGGATGTCACAGTCCCCCCTTGGGAGCCTAGCATCCTCGCTGGCACACCGAACTAGGCCCCGTCTCTGATACCATTTGTAACATTCCCGGGTACCCGCTTGTGAATATTATCCGCTTTGCTACACAGGTGTACGGTTTTGTTCATGGCAGACGGCCTCCATCACCTCCAAAACACGTCCCCCAAAGTGGCGCAGCGGTGACACAGCATGACGAGATATTGTCCTATTTGGCCTGGGAGAACTTCCAGCGTCTCCAGCGATACACAAGACTCAAGGTTTTCTCTTGGAGAACCTCCACAGGCTCCTAGGACGCATCCACAAGGAAGAGGTATCCACACCCTTATAAGGCACGCTTCGTTCCCCTCCTCATCCGATGTGGGATCTCACCGAATCATGCAACCATTGATTGTTTTCATAAGAAAGTGGATTTTACAATTATGGGATCGAGCCCTTTCATGTTCAAGGATTTTAGCGGGTGGAGCTGTCTAGCTTTATTTTGACTCTACAAGCTTGTCATCTATTGAGTAGTGGATGTGGAGCTTACTTGACATATGTCAGTGTGGTGGAAAGCTGGGAGCTATCAGTGAAGAAGAATCCGGTGGTATGTGAGTTTGAGGATGTATTTACGGTTAAATTATCTGCTTTGCTGACACACGGAGAGATCGAGTTTGGAATTGATCTCGTGCTTGGATTGGTACCTATCTCGAAGACTCCCTATTATATGGCTCTTACTGAGTTAAAGGAGTTGAAACAGTAACTGCAGGACCTTCTGGACTTGGGTTTTATTAGACCGAATGTTTCGCAATGGGACGCTCCAGTCTTATTCATAAAGAAGAAAGATGAAACATTGAGGTTGTGTATAGACTATCGTGAATTGAACAAAATCACCTTCAAGAATAAGAATCTATTGCCGTGGATTGATGACCTTTTTGATCAGTTGCAGGAGACCCGCGTGTTCTCTAAGATTGATATTCAGTCGGGGTATCATCAACTTCAGATTAAGCAGGAGGACGTGACAAAATTGGCTTTCCGGACGACGTATGGTCATTATGAGTTCCTTGTGATGCTGTTCAGATTGACGAATTTTCCTGCGGTGTTTATGGATTTGATGAATCGGATTTTTAACCCTATGTGGATAAATTTATTGTGATTTTCATCGATGACATCTTGATCTATTCAAAGAGTTGCGATAAGCATAAGGAGCATTTGAGAATCGTACTTCAGACCCTTCGAGAGTATAAGTTGTTCGTGAAGTTAAAGAATGCGAGTTTTGACTCGAGGAGGTCGTATTCTTTGGCCACGTCATTTCTAATGGAGGTGTCTTGGTGGACTCAAAAAATATTGAATCCGTTATCAATTAGAGTTGAGCGACGACTGTGATGGAGGTCCGTAACTTTTTGGACATGGCCGGTTATTATCACCATTTTGTAGAGAACTTCACCCAAATTGTCTTACTGCTTACCCAATTAACGAAGAAGGAAGTGAAGCTTGAATGGATGGAGGAGTGTAACCGAAGCTTCCAAGAGTTGATAGATTGTTTGACTTTGGCACCAATTTTGACTATCCCTGACGGTTCTGGTGGTTTCGTGATGTATTGTGATGTTTCAAAAGTTGGCCTCAGATGTGTTTTGATGCAAAATGGGAAGGTAGTTGCTTATGGATCTCGTCAATTGAATATTCATAAGAAAAACTATCTGACCCATGACTTGGAGTTAGCCGCAGTTGTTTTCACATTGAAGATTTGGAGGCATTATTTATACGGTGAGAAGTTTCTTATATATTCTGATCACAAGAGCCTCAAATACTTATTTTCTCAGAAGGAGTTGAATATGAGGCAGCGAAGGTGGATCGAGTTTTTTAAAGATTATGATTGTGAGATCCACTATCAGCCGGAGAAGGCAAATGTGGTTGCGGATTCCTTGAGCCGTCAGATCGATCTTGTAGCGAGACTACAGATCAAGCAAATGAAGATGTTGGATTGCTTGAAATTTTGTAATATCAAGCGCTATGTTAAGGGTAACAGGATGAAGTTGTCTTTCTTGCAGGTGCAACTCGAGATCCTTCAGAGGATTAAGGTAGGGCAAGCCAGTGATCCATTCTTGATGGAAATTATTGGAGATCTAGATTGAGACTCCCGGATGGATTTTAGTGTCCGTACTGATAGAGTTTTGAGATTTCAAGAGCGTTGGTGTGTACCTGATAATAAAGATTTAAAAGAGAAAATCATGAAAGAGGCTCATCGTACTAGGTACACAATTTATCCAAAAATTAATAAGATGTACCAGGACCTAAAGAATATATTTTGGTAGAGAAACATGCGAAAGGAGATAGTTACTTTTGTGGGTCGATATCTTATTTATCAGCAGTTAAGGGCCGACAGGAGGAAGCCAATGGGATTTTTACAGCCTTTGCCTATCCCGAGCTGAAAATGGGAGGACATTTCTATGAATTTTATTTTAGGTTTTCCCAAGATCCCGAGGAATTACGACGCAATTTGGGTCATTGTGGATCGGCTAACAAAATCGGCTTATTTCTTAAACATCCGGATGACGTATTCTCATGATCACCTGGCACAACTATATAAAAATAAGATTGTTAGACTGCATGGCATGCCAGCATCTATTGTGTCTGCTCGTGATCCACGCTTTATCTCTAAATTTTGGGAGAGCTTGCACCAAAAATTAGGGATGAATCTGAAGTTTAGTATAATGTATCACCTTCAAATAGATGGCCAGTTTGAGCGAACGATTTAGATATTGGAGGATAAGCCTAGAGCCTCGGTGATGGAATTGAAAGGGAATTGGGATGATCATCTGGCGTTAGCTGAATTTGCGTATAATAATTGTTTTCTGGCGAGTATCGGCATGGCTCCTTTTGAAATATTATACAGTAGGAAGTGCAGATCTCCTATTTATTAGGAGACAGGAGATAGGTGTCTTTTGGGACCAGATGTGGTTAGGGAGATGTCGGACAAGATCGCGGTGATTTTTGAGAAGCTGAAGGTGGCGCAGAGTCGGCAGAAGAGTTATGCTGACCGGAGAAGATCCGACCTCAGATTTAAGGTAGGACATTTTGTTTTCTCAAGGTGTCTCATTGGAAAGGAGTCTCTAGATTTGGTGTCAAAGGAAAGCCGAAGTGGTAATTTATTAGACCCTTTGAGATTTTAGAGAGAGTCGGGGAAGTGGCATACCGGTTGTTGTTGCCGCTGAGTTTGGCTGTGGTACATAACGTCTTCCATGTCTCGATGTTGAGGAAGTATGTCCGCGTCCCGACACACGTCATCGATTACAGCCCCCTAGTGATCCAAGAAGATTTATCGTATTCGGAGGAGCCATTTTAGATTCTGGATCGGAAGGATCAAATCCTACGCTCGAAGACCATCACTTTAGTAAAAGTTTTGTGGAAGAATCATTCCCGCGAGGAAGCAACGTGGGAGAGGAAGGATGAGATTCGGGATAAGTATCCCCATCTATTTCAAGGTAAGTATATTCATTCGATTCTAGGGATTCGTTAATTTTAAAGACAAAATTTTCTAAGTGGGAAGAGTTGTGAGGTTCCAGACTTCAGAACCTAGTAATTAAGGGGTAATTAAGTTAATATAATTAAGATTAAACTTAAATGTGCTCAAAAAATTAGCTTTAGAAGCAAAAGAGAACTCGGGAGCCCTAGTGCCCGAGGCATGCCCAGGGCGCACTGGGCAGAATTGTCGCGCTCGAGGCGCGAGTAGGCAGAACTACCTGCTTGACGAGCGCTCGAGCGAGACCCTGCGGGTATTCTGGCGTTCGACCAGCGTTTGAGTGGCATTGGAGCGCCAGTTAGATTATAAAAGCACATTCAAGATTTTATGCGTCATTTTCCAACGGTCCAGAGAGAGAGGAGAGAGAGAGAGAGAGAGAGCTCAAAGGAGAAGAGAGAGAATGAAGAAATTAAGGCTTCCGAGTTCAAATCCGGCCTTGAGCTAGTTAGAAAAGTTATAGATTGGGTCGAGGCAAGTGTATTCATACCATTTTTTTCTTTTTTTACACAATTTATCCAAATCACTTTGGGTATTTTTATCCCGATACCTATCCATACATGTATTTTTATGTTACCTATATATTGAGCATGTAAATATTCCGATTTCATATCCGATATGAAAGATTTGTGTGGTATTTCATCTCCCAAAACCTTAACCAGCACCCCTTTGCAATTTACCGAATTAATTGAAAATTTTGCATGATATGGCCTTAGAAACTTAAAACCCTAATTTTATGGACGTGAGTACTTTAATCGTTTGGTATTTATTCACATATATTATATATATATTAATTTTATGTGAATTGGGAACATTATCGGACATGAATCGGGATAATATTTCATATGTACATTATATATGTTACATTGCATATGCTCCGAAAATTACGTTATATGCATTTGTGAAGAAAATTTATTATCCGAAATCTTTAAAGTTATGCTTGGTTCATAGTGGTAAGAATTTCTAATTTTTTTCATACTTTATATTCATTATACATATAATTCAAGTCATGTGAAATCTAAATTCATATGAATTATGCAAATGATGCAATGGATAAGAGGGAAAATTTCATGTCATGATATGCTAATGGATCGCTCTCTCAGAGTGAGAACTAAGTGTTATAAATTAGCATGAAAATTTTCAAAGAATAAGTAAAGATAAAATTGGATCGAAGATTTGTATTTTAGAGGTAGTATTCCCTAACACGTCTTAGAATATTACTGTGGAAGCACGATGATTGCCTCTAGGCTGTGGGGAACAT
>JAOVVI020012259.1:0-12308 GCA_028571085.2 Nepenthes alata | reverse complement strand
CATTTACCCATGAGCTCTCAGAGCACTCTAGCCTGGTCTTGAGTCCGTGCAAGATCGTGCGGTTCGTCACCTCTACCTACCCATTGGCTTGTGGGTGATGTATGCACCAGGTTGATCTTCAGACTGGTACAGTACCATGTGAACTGTTTCCCAGAGAACTGTATTCCGTTATCGGTTACGTTGTACTCTGGGATCCCAAATCTGCACACGATGTTCTGACAAAGGAACTCCGTGACGTTTTGCTCCGTTATCTTTGCCAATGGCACTGCTTCTACCCACTTTGTGAAATAATCGATCCCCACAATCAGAAACTTCCTCGGCCCTGGAGCGAGCGGGAATGGCCTGAGGAGGTTGAGCCCCCACTGGGCGAACGACCACGGGGAATGGAGTGCCCAGAGGTCCATGGGGGGCGATGGCTCATGTTACCGTGGAGTTGACAGTTCTCGCATTTACGTACAAAATCCATGGCATCGTGCTTCATCGTTGGCCAGTAATATCCTTGTCTCACGAGTTTAATGGCCAGGTTTTTTTTTCCGACGTGAGATTCGCATATTCTGAGATGTACCTCCCGGAGAGCATACTCGAACTCTTCTGGGGTGAGACACCTTAGGTAGGGGCCAAGAAGCCCCTTCGATACAACCGACCATCCATGATCACGTACCACCCCGCCGTCTTCTTCACTTTCTTAGCTTCGCTCTGATCTCTAGGAAACATACCGTCGGCTAAGTACCTAAGATAAGGAGTCATCCAGGTGCTTCCGCTCGTTACTTGCAACATCTCAAGCTCGTGATCTTCTACGCTGGATCTGTCCAGGACCTCATGCATTCCTCGAGCATACTGTTCAGGATCCCCAGAAGCCGCTGACCTTGCAAGTGCATTAGCTTTGGAGTTTTCTTCCCGCGAGATGTGGACAAACTCGGCGGTCTTGAAGTCCAAGATCATGCCTTTAACCTTGGAGAGGTATTTGGACAACTGTAAGTTGTTGACGTCGAAGTTCTCGCGGATCTTGTTGACGACCAACTCAGAGTCGCTGTAGATGATCAACTCCCTGGCTGAGCATTCCTTGGCCAGTTGTAACCCAGCTAGCAAGGCTTTGTACTCTGCAACATTGTTTGTGGCCGAGAACCCTAGGGTTAGAGAGTACTTTATCTCCGACCCTTCTGGCATCCGTAAGACAACACCAACTCCGCAGCTGTCCTTCATTGAGGAACCGTCCACGTATAAGGTCCAGGCTGACGGCTTGTTGAATCCGTCCGCTCCCGCCTGGTCTTTATCGCCGCTGGGCGATGCCATTGTTTCAACGAGGATGTCCGTAAGGGCCTGCCCCTTCAAGGTGGGTCTCGAACGGAACTCTATATCAAACTCTCCCAACTCGATGGCCCACTTGATCAGCCGTCCAGAGATCTCGGGCTTCTGTAAGATTGCCCTTAGCGGCTGGTCAGTTAAGACCGTTATCCTGTGTGCTTGGAAGTATGGCATAAGTTTCCTCGTGAAGTACACCAGCGCCAAGGCTATCCTCTCTGCGAGGGGATATATGGTCTCGACGTCTGAGAGAATTTTGCTTACGTAGTACACGGGCTGCTGCCTCCCGTGTTGCTCTCGTACTAAAGCTGAGCTTAATGCTATGTCGAATACGGAGAGGTACAAATATAGTACTTCGCCTAGATGGGGGAAGCAAAAAGAGGCGGGTTAGAGAGGTAGATCTTCAGCACTTAGAAGGCGTCCTCGCAGTTTTTACTCCACTTGAAGTCTCGGGTCTTGGTCTCGTGCAGGTCTTTGAACAACAGCAGGTGCTTTTCAGCCGACTTCGCCAAGAACCGAGAGATTGTGGCCACGCGCCCGGTGAGCTACTGGACTTCCCTTACCGTCCGCGGGGCTCGCATGTCCAAGATCGCTCATATCTTTTTGAGATTTGTCTCGATTCCTCGATGCAACACGATGTAGCCCAAGAATTTTCCCGAAGCTACTCCAAACGTGCACTTGTTGGGTTGAGCTTCATTCCATGAGTTCTTAGTACGTGGAAGGTCTCGGCTAAGTTTCGGACATGGTCACCACTTTCCCTGCTTTTGACAAGCATATCATCTATGTATACCTCCATGTTCATGCCTATTTGTTCTTCGAACATCTTGTTCACAAGTCGCTGATAGGTCGCGCCCGCGTTCTTAAGACCGAAGGGCATCACATAATAGCAATAGGTCCCTTGGTCCGTCATGAAAGACATATATTCCTTGTCCTCAGGACTCATTATGATCTGGTTGTATCTAGAGTATGCGTCCATGAAGCTTAAGAGGTCATGGCCGGACGTCGAGTCCATGAGTTGGTCGATCCTGGGAAGTGGGAAGCTATCCTTGGGGCATGCCTTATTCAGGTCGGTGAAGTCCACACACATCCTCCACTTTCCATTGTTCTTCTTCACCATGATAATGTTGGCTAGCCAATATGGGTACTGAACTTTCCGGATGAACTTGGCGTCGAGGAGTTTTTTGACTTCCTCGCGGATGGCCACTAACTTCTCCGTGGAGTAATTCCTGCGTTTTTACCTAATTGACTTGTGACGAGGATCGATGTCCAGCTTATGGACAATGACCTCAGAGGAGATCCCGGGCATGTCGCTAGAGGACCAGGCTAACACGTTTGAATTCTCTCGCAGGAAGCTCGTCAGCTGGGCCCTGACAGCCTCGGGAAGCGAACTCCTAATATGGACGCATTTCTCCGAATCCGCTAGGCCCAGCGGGACCTGGATGGTCAGCTCTCTAGGCTGCGCATGTTGTAGCATGGTTTCATCCCTGAGGTCGAGGTCCTCCATTGGTTATGGGAGTTCCGCCCGGGAGGTTTGTGCTAGATAGCACATCCGTCTCGTGGATTGGTCTCTGAGGACCTCTCCCACGCCCCAGGGTGTGGGAAACTTTATCTTGAGATGTGGGATGGAAGTCACTACACCGAACGTGACCAAACACGGTCGTCTGAGAATGACGTTGTAGACCGAGGGCAGGTCCATGACCAGAAAGGTAAGGACCTTGGAAGCGGTCCTCGGATGTGTTCCTAGGGTCACTTCCAACTGGATAATACCTTGAACAGGCATTGGTTCATTGTCTAGTCCATACAGCGGCCTGTCTGATACTTTCATCTGATTTTTTTTAAGCCCTAATTTGAAATAGGCATCAAGGTACAATAAATTTTGAGAACTTTCATTATCAACAAATATTCGTTTCATCTGGTAGGCATTTGCTCCATTAGAAACGAGTGCGGTTACAACCAGGGGATCAGAATGAGGAGAAGCTACATGATTCAAATCCTTAAAGCTAAAGCAAATAACCTCGTCTTCACTCCCGTGCCCCGTCCTCGGCTTCTTTGCTGCTGCTGGCCCGTGGCTGTCTCCTCTGACAGCGCGGACAGAGATCATGTTTACGACTCCTGCGGCCACACAGCCCCTTGGGGTCTCACCCTCACCGTCATTTGCTGTTCCGGAGGCTTGTCTGGGTCTTTCCAGGAAATGGTTGAGGTGTCCCCATTTGATCAGGTCTTCTATCTCCCTCTGCAGGGTCCTACAGTCCTCTGTGCTATGGCCCTCGGAGCGGTGGTAGTCACAGTATTTCGTATGATTCCCACCTTTTGGATTCTTGAGCGGCTTGGGCCACTTCAAGAATTTCTCCTGCCGGATCGACATCAGGACACTGGTGCGGGAGTCGTTTAGAGGAGTAAGTTACACAGGCCGCGACTCCCTTCGAGTGTTTTGCTTGACCCTGTACTGTTTTTCGAAGCCTGGGGAGCCTGATAGTTCCCGGTCTTCCTTTTTCCTTCCGTGGCCTTTTGAGGAGGGATCTCATCCCTCTCTGGTTGCTTGGCGTCGTTGGCCTCCTCGGCCACGATATATGCCCTGGTTACGGCCTCTGCCTCCACGAAGGTCTGAGGCCCTTGTGGATGAGATGCTTGAAGAAGGCACCTCCTTCAAGAGCTGAGAGGAAAGTGTTCAACTTCACCTCGTCAGTCAGCCTTGGGATTTGCCTGGCCTCGGTCACAAATCTGGCTAGGAATCCCTTCAGACCCTCCCTGGCACCTTGCTTAATTCGAGTGAGATGCCGGGGCTACTTCTCCACCATTCTACTGGAGGCAAATTGGGACAGGAAGGCTGTCACCAAGTCACCGAAATCCCGGATGGAGTCTGTTGGAATCCCATAGAACTACACCCGCACGTCCCCCTTCAAAGTCAAAGGGAAGCACTGGCACATGGTGGTTTCGTTTAGGCCTTGGAGGCTCAGATGCTCCTGAAAATGGTTGAGGTGGTCCATGGGATCACCGCTGTCATCATACACCTCCAGATTGGGCATCTTGAATTTTGGGGGGAGCGTCCGCGTCCTAATCTCCGTAGAAAATGGAGACTGGAGCACGTTAGCCCCTCCTCCACTGCTCTCTCAGAGCACTAGATTCCATCCCCTCTCAGGTCTGTCCTCCACTCGAGGTGGGGCAGTTGCCTTTCTCTGGTTAATGTAATGCCTCAGCTCGTAAGGCTCTTGGCCCACACGGCGCTCAGGGGCCGTGTAAGCTTCATGCTGAGGAGCTCCTCGCGGAACCGCCTCATGGTGACTGTGCTCGCGGCGACTCCGGCGAGCTCCAGAGTGACGCCTCTCTAGGCTTTCTTCATGGACCCGAGGATTCGGACAATCCTCTGGCCTCTCGTGGCCTCTGCTGCTAGAGGCCACCTGGGTCCTTGGGTTCTCTTGTCAGCTAGGGGGCCTCTCCCGTTGGCTCCTTTCCATGTTCCTGCCCTGCGACGGTCCAGCCTGAGAGGCCTTGGAGGGAGCGCATTTTCCCTTCATTTTCTCCTCGAAGTTGGTGAAGAACGCGTTGAAGGCCTGAGACATGCCTTCTATTCTGGCCTCCATGCCTCTAACCACCGGGTCAGGGTGGTTTTCAGCCCCGGCGCAAGGGTTAAGGGTTTCAATGCGTGAGACCACCTCCCTGGCAGGTGCACTCGCCTGCGCTCTCGTATTTACCATTTTGATGCTCTAAGTCAAAGTTGTTAGAGTTTTTTTTGTTAGGGTATGAAAAAAAGACTTTCAGTCGGTTTCCCACAGACGGCGCCAATGTTGCGTGATGAGTTTCCGGCCACCTAACGGAAAGGATCCGAGCGGAACGTATGAATTCCGTAAAATGGAAAAAACCCGTGCAACACAATGAATCGTGAAAGAGTAAAAAAGAGATGAGGACTTCAGTGTGAAAAGTGGTTTACGTGGAAAGCCCCTTTCAGAATGTGAAGGGGAAAAACCACGGTCACGGACAGATGTCCAAGAGATTTCACTATGAATTGGGGAAAATACAAAGATATCTCTGATGGCGCCTTCAGTCACCACCAGGAAGAATACAAGTCTCGAACTTAGTTTTTCTCTCCTTATATTTTTCCAGAAGAATGCTCTCAATGGGGACTAAGGAGGCAAATTCACCGGATCCCTTTCTTGGTGCTAGAGGGAGGTATTTATAGGAAAAGAGAAAATATATTCTATTTTGGAGCAGACAAGTGGCACTGCAGTGTCAGGGGCGTTTACTGTAGCCCAACTAGTGCGGAACGACAGAGACACATGTCGTCAGGCCAATGGTGGCGTATCTGCTCTGCAGGTACGGCACACCAAGAATGTCAGATCTGCAGACACGGCGCGCCAGGAGCCGTTGGATTCATGATGACGTGTGCCTTTGCGGTTACGGGGACTCGTCTGTGTTGACGCGCTCGGGTACTTCGATTTCTTGCATGGATATGCCAAAATGGTTCTCGAATATTGCTCGAATATTCCTGATGACGTTATCTCCTTTAGGGGTCCTCGTACACCTATGGTAAACGGACCTCTCGGATCTTGGTCATAATTTGGGCCTCTTGGGACGCGAGAATGACGTTGGGCCTTGTTTTTGGGACTTATTTTATGGGTCATATTATTGGAACCTAATAGTTATTATTTAAAATATTTTATTAATTTTTAATATTTATTAATTATATTATTTATTAGGTATTTGACTTATTTTTATATTTTTTATTTGTTTCAAAGTAAAAAAGATCAATAGTGAGTTAGAAAAAATCATGTATTTGCTGTAAATATTTTCAGGTAGAGATGACTCCAGGGATCTAGTAACATTTATGATAAAAGATGGAAAACTCTTTAACCCTATTGATAGATGTGAGATATTTTTATGAGGACTATGCTCTCTTAAATTTATGTTGTTTATCGATATTTATATTATCACTCTCCTTGAGGAATTGATTTTATGATAGGTATTTTCTTTATGATGAATTTATGATAAATTTTTATTATTTAAATTTTTTTAAATGGTCGATTTGAATCGAATCAGGTGACCTCGATCTAGATTATCATAATTTTAATTAAATTAATTTTATTCTATACCATAGATAAATAATTCTCACAATTGAAATTATATTTCTGTACTTTATCCCTAGGAAGTGTAAAAAAATATCATGCATTATTTTTCAAATACAAAAATTAAAATTTTTATTCCATCGGACCCCAAACAATAAAATTATAATCAAGTCTGAAATTTTAATTACAATTTTGAATTCCAAGACCCAATTCCCGATTCCAAGCGGCAACTCGTGTTTATCTTATAAAATAGAAAATATGTTGTTATCGTTTCTTCAATCAAATGTTTGGCTTGGAGTTTACCGTTAAAAAATTTTTTCCTTCAAATATTTTATGATACAAGTGCACCACTTACGTAAAATGTAAATGGAGTAAACATCTCTTAAAGAAGATTCACTAGAGATGCGTATCTGGATTCGACCTCGAACAGATTCGGATTTGCCTGATTGTTCAGATCCGACTCTGTTTACCGAGTCTGAATCCTGCACACCACTACAGTAAACAAGAGGTCAGGTGTCGGCGAGATATTATTCTACCGAAAATACTCCGATGCTCAAGTCAGTATCAATCCTTCGAACTTTAAGAAGGTGAACTGATAAATGAAAGAGAGAGAGAGCGAGAATGAGATTGGTGGGAGTGTTGGCCTGCAGATGTAAAGATGTTCCCGTAACTCGTTGAGAGTATGTCTTCCCAACTTGATGTTCGCAAGGAAAGAGTGGGAGCAATGTCCTGAAAGCGTGGTAGCTTAGAGGGACGATTCTCAGGGAGCGGGCGAAATCTCTGTAATCTGGAGGCTTGGAGTGGGATTGGCAAAGGAAGCGATTGAGAGTAAGTATGCTCAAGCACTGCGTTGTATTTTGCGTTTGTGTGCGTGTCTTAGATCGTGTCTCTCTAGAGTGGAGAATCTGGGGTTATATAGACGGCAGAGAGTGCGACCTTCCTTGGCTAGGAAGGTGTGATCCCTTGCCTGGTATTGGGCAGCATTCCTTGAGTAAGAAGGCTTGACTGACGTGATCTGATAGGATCATTTTCTTTATGAGTAGGTAACGGATCTCCAGATTATCTGCCTTCCTTTTATATTTTTGTTACCTTTAGACTCCATCATTGGCAAGGAGAGAAAATCTGGCACCTCCCTCATGGGGAGGGCGCTGAATCAGTTGATGCCTTTTTAGAGGAGATTGACTTTCAAGGAAAGCGTGAAATCAGGAAAAGGACCATTACTTGTCATGTATGAGAATGCCTGCCAAACTGGGCCTAGCCCGATTAGATTTTATGTCTTTTTGCGGCCTGCTACTACAGTACTTCCGGTCAACAGAAATGTTGACCGTCTTGAGGGAGCGCGTTGGCCATCTGGTTGGCGTGCCGGGTGGTCAACGCTAGCGTTGACCGTCTAACACGCATCTGGGCTTTGGGCCATTTTTTTTATGGGGCCTGCCAGCTATGGGCCAACCCATCACTAGCCCCCCATGCTGGTGGTTAGGATTCTGGCCTCCGGCATGTTAATGATGGGATGCGTTTGTTTTTGTTGGCGGAGTTGTTGCCCATCTGGAGATGAGCCTTGAGTACTTCCAAAATGTTGACCGAATTTGTTGACCGTTTTTGGAAAGATTTCGGGCAACTTGGAGAAGGAAGCGTTGGTCATTAGCCGTCCTGTCAGAAAAGCGTGCCATGTGTCTCTCTGCGATACGTTCAAGATCCCAGTATTTAATGAGTCGGAGGATCTGATTTGACAGCATTCTTTTAGGGAAACGACACGCGGTGGTAATGATGGCACAGGCTTTCGAGACGGTTTCGTGTTCACACTGGTTTTTAAACCGCTTCCGTGCTTCATTTTGAATTTCCTGTGCCTTCCTTGTTCCTTCGTCTTCCTTATTCCGTTTGAGAAGAAGAAAAAACCCTGACTCTGACCATGGCTTTTGTCACCGACCTTGCCTCCGTTTTGAGAGAAAATGACGTGAAAGTCTTGTACGTTGAGTTCAACATTCCACAGGAGATCACCTTCCGCGTTCCAGGGAAGGACGACAGAGCTTTCTTGCCGCCCACGGGCTTCGTGACCGTATACAAAACCCATTTGAGGAGTGGGCTCCGCCTTCCAGTCCCCAATGAGCTGATGTCGATTTTTCGGGCGCTTCAGGTCCCTATTGCTCAGTTCATGCCAACGCCGTCAGGTACCTGTGCTCCCTTTGTATTTTCATTCGTCAACACTCAAGGCTGTTGACGATGTCAACGAAGAGGGGGATCTTTAAGATCAATTAGGGAGCGGAGTGAATTTTTCTATCCCCCCACGGTGGTCTCAAGATAAGCACCGCCATATACGACTCCCTCAAGAATTGAAAGAATCAGTTCTTTTTGGTTAACGTGGGAGAGTCCTGGCCCTTGCCCAAGGAGTGGGGTCAGGTGCCTGAGGTGTACACGGCGGTGCCTTCGGAGGCAGAGACGGCTTCCCTGGAGTGGCTGGTTAAGCTGGTGGAGAAGAATCTAGGAGACTTCCGGAGAGACCACTTGGTTTCTCGTGTGGGGCCTCCGTCCCCAGTCTAGAAATTAAAAATCCCACCGCCAGAGGTCTTGCAGAAAAAGAAGAGGAAGAAGGGTTTTATCGTTGGTCCCTGCCCGTCTGATGCAAGTCCTCCCAGTCCAAGGCAAAAGAGGGTGGCCTCGGTGGCTCCTTCTTCGTCGTCCTCAATGCCTAACTACCTCTCTGCGGGGCATTTTGTGGGTGTTGGCGCCACATCTGGGATAGAAGTGGAGCTGGCCCTTGAGGCTTATGAGGCCAGATTGAGTGGCGGCGTTGTTCTTGAGCAACCTGCGCCGTCGCGGTCGACTCGGGAGCCATCCATTGAGGCGCCTGGGCTGCAGGGGCAATCGATTGGATCGCCTGTTGTGGTAATTTCGGCGGAGTAGCAAGAGCAGATTTTGGAGCCCCCCACCGTTCCCACGGAACCAGCCAGGATGGAGGATACTCCAGAGGATCCAACGGCGGAGTTCATAGCTGAGGTCGTCGCCAGCCCTGCTGACGTGGGTCCCTTTCCTAGCTCACTGCCTTTTTCGTCGGAACTGGGTGCGAGGCAAGACAGGCCAGCATGAAGAATTTGAGACGTATAAATTCTGTTACCTGCCTTATCCTTTGATTTGCCTTTTCTAACCCCTTTTTTGTGTAGGCAGACAATGTATCGAGCGCAGTCACCAAGGCGTTCAGGTAGATAGACATGGTGATCTCCAATAGGGACAGGGAGATTGCCTGGCTCGATGATAAGCTGGTGGCTCTGGGGGCGGAGCACTGTGAGGACGCGGCTGCCTTGGAGTCTTTTCTGGTGGGCATGGAGGCGGAGAATTTGAGCTTGAAGGCAGAGGTCGCCTGTTTGAAGGAGGAGAACGAGCATGCTAAAGGGTGCCTTGATCAATTTGCTGGGCAAATGGCTACCCTAGAGAATGACCTGAGCCTCCGTATCCGTCCCCATGAGGTTGAAGGCATGATGTTGGCGTGGTTGTGGGAATGGGGCTACGGTCTATTTCAAATGGAAGGAGCGCAACAATCGTATATTTCAAAACTCTCCTATCCAAGATACCACTCTATTGTATTCCCATATTTTCAATGTGGTCCGAAGAAAGCTGAAAATTTCTTTAGACACCTCCAGTGGGGCGTTTCGACGTAGAGGAGTGGACAGTGCCTTTTTGAGGCGTTAGAACTTATAAAAAAATTGATATATATATATATGTTAAAATATATATATATATATATATATATCATTTTCTTATCTCTTGGTGCTTGCTCCCAGGATGGCTGATTCGTTGATTTTTATGTTGGGACTGGGGGCTGTTTGCAGGTTGTCTGTAGAGGTTAGTTGGTTATGTTTTCCTCATGGGGTTCAAGAGTCACTTTCTTTTGGCTGGTATTTAAAAAAAAAATTTCTTTTCTCTGATTGCTTTGTTCCTGGTTGAAGGTTGTTTAGAGCGATTATTTTTTCTTTTTAGCTAATTGGCTGCTGTGTCTCTAGGCTATTGGGTTTGGGTTTACCATTCCTAGGGTACCCCCAGGGTTTCTTGTAGTTCACCATTCTGGTTTGAAATCTTACTGTAAAAAAAAAATTTTGCATGATCTGGTTTCTACAGGAGGTGAATGATGCTCGGGGTGCTCGGCTGGTTTATCTACCTTCGCTAGTCTGGTGGTAGCATGATTGGTTCTATGGCTTCACGACAGATCCGGCATGGTGTTCCGACTGGTTTGTCTGGGATGACGTGCTGATTTGGTATTGTTATTGACTTCGTCTTCGGCTTAGGAGGAGTCTAGAAGCTAGGAGACCTCATTAAGTTTGGGAGGGATTATCTACATCTCGCTGCTGTTATGGGTTGGCTTATCTTATTTGGCTAGTCTGTTTTCCTGATATTGCATGATCAGCTTATGTGGCTTCGCGACAGGTTCGGCATTGTGCTACGACTGGTAGCTAGCCATGTCGATGAGATGGGCTTGTATACAGGTTTGTCTGGGAGGAAGTGCTGATTTGGTTTTGTTGATGATTTTGTCTTCGGCTTGGGAGGAGTATTGATGTTCTGGATATCTGGTTCATGTATGTGTTCTCTTATTTTCATGATTGATGTATGGTATGCTCGGGGTATGCCCTAGCTGCTTTATGTTATCTCTGAGTCGGCAAAACACTTGGAGGTAGAATAGATTTTTGTACATTTTTTAAATTTATGCAATTGTTAATTACTTACCAGGAAAAAGGTTGTGGGAATAGATCAACATTAGCCGACGTATTGTGCGGCTGGTCGATCCTGAATTCCCTGTGGATCTTATCAATTTGTCTAAGCGGTCTGCGCAGCGTCGCGACAGCTTCGTGGTGGAGCCTCGAGATAGACAAGGGCCACCGCCGCCTCCATAGCTTTCGTGATTGTAGTTTTTTTTTTAATTTAATTATGTATCTCACCATTTAGCAATAATACAAGTAGCCTTGTGTATGCCACACGCTCTTACTTTTGTATTTTGCTTCTTTGCCTTTCTTGGCGGCCAACTAGGTAGGATTCTTGCGAGTTGGCTGCCCGCCTTGCTTATGGGGTGTTCATGACATTTTCTAGGCCATCGCGTGTATTAAGTCGGCTTAGAATTCACCTGTGAGTAAGGTTTTGTGGCGCTGCCTAGGCGCAGACTTGGGCGACCTGCTTTGGTGGAGCGTTTTGTTTCAGTCAACTATCGTTGGCAAATCACGCTATCTCCTTATGAAGGAGATCGCCGCATGTGCTGTGTTAGCTCCCAAAGATTTTTTCGACCGCTAATAGGCCATTTGGATGACTTAGGTTTAGATACGACCACTCATGGGCCGCCTGGATGATCAGGGTTTAGAGACGACCACTCATGAGCTGCCTAGATGACCAAGGTTTAAATACGACCGCTCATGGGCCGCCTGGATGACCAAGGTTTATATACGACCGCTTATGAGTCGCCTGGATAACCAGGGTTTAGTAATGAGAGGGTGAAGATCCTCTCGACTTAGGGGCAGCCTAGGTCGTTTCGAACCTGCAATGAAAACCACATAAATATGCATACGCAACATGCTAAGGAAACACTTATTTTAATAATTAAATCGTGCACACAAATGATCACATGCAATCATGCAGAATACATACCTGGGTTCCTACTGGAAGTAGCGTTTGAGGTGAATCGCGTTCCACGTCCGCGGGACCAACTTTTCGTCCTGGTTTTGGAGCTTGTATGTCCCGTTTTGCAGGACAGCGGAGACTAGAAAAGGCCATTCCCAATTCGGAGAGAGCTTGTTCTGGCCGGCCACCTTTCCCGTGGCCTCGATGCTCCGTAAGACTAAGTCTCCGATATCGAACTGCCTCGCTTTCACCTTCTTATTGTAGTAGCGGGCGACTCGATGTTGGTAGACTGTAATCCGTATTCTCGCGGTATCGCGGGCTTCTTCTAGCAGGTCTAGGTGTTCCTGGATT
>JAOVVI020012258.1:0-11787 GCA_028571085.2 Nepenthes alata | reverse complement strand
TTTAAGAATTTTGTATAGAATTGACGAAGTATCAGTTAAATACCCATTATGAAGTACTCTGGGACTTTTGGATTAGGTAAGATGAAGGATAAGGCTTCATGCGGATGATTGAAATCGAGCCGCTCGGGAGATGAATGGTTTGATAAGCGGGCCTTGGAAAATAAATAGGTGATTTGTTGATCCATTGTAAGGGTTGATCTTTCCTAAGGTTGATTTATATCCGTAGTGCTATCAATTGTAGGTAATTGAGAATTATACCTATGGTAACTTTCGGAATTAAGATAAAGCCATTATGAGTC
Organism: Nepenthes alata; assembly: GCA_028571085.2. Classification (NCBI taxonomy): domain Eukaryota; kingdom Viridiplantae; phylum Streptophyta; class Magnoliopsida; order Caryophyllales; family Nepenthaceae; genus Nepenthes; species Nepenthes alata. The sequence goes on along the minus strand of JAOVVI020012258.1, from coordinate 11,488 downwards.
CCGGTAACACCATTTGAGTTTTGTAGGTTCATTGACATTTCTATAAATTTTATGGATTGGATCTTCCGACCATATTTAGATTAATTTGTGATGGCCTCATTGATAAATTCAAGGAATCATGGGGCGTACGGATTTTGTTTGAGTACTGTATCTTGGACTGTGAAGATAGTTAGCCTTGTGCTCTAGTAAGAAAGGAATATAAGTTTGGTTAGGAGAAATGTTAGGTTGGACATGTGGTTTTTTGATAGCATGAATGTGATTCTTTAGAGTTTGGAGTGATGGCTAATTTGGCAAAGAATGGTTGTTATCTTGAAGGTGTGTGGCTTTCTTAGGTCTAGCGGAACCCGGAAGAGTAATTCGATAGGTATTCCTTGAGGATTGCAGCGTCATGTAGCATTTCACTTAAAAATGATTAGCATTCATCGATATGGGATATGTGAGGGTAGTTTTTGAGGAATAGAGGATTAATTGTCGACCTTATCGTTTGAGTTGATCCTTGATGAGTTAAGTGAATTATAATGAAATGTGATTCCTTTGAAGAAGGTTTGGGATTATATTTTTCCTACATCTTATATGGATGGTTTCCCTTGGGTTTAGTTGGTGAAACATTTACGATTAGAATTACTCCACCCGTAATCTAGAGTTAGCCGTTGAGACCTTTAATTTATGGATTGATAGGTGTTACTTATGAAAATAGTTATTGTCTAATGATCCTAAAGGATTAAGAGGTTGTCTCGTAGGGAGAGATGACCATACAATAGTGTAGGCAGGTGAAATCAGCTTAAAGACCGTAATGGTGAGTTCCGGTGTCAGTTAGAAAAAGTCGATCAAGTGATAGCGTAGGTTAGTGAGGTTGTTGAAGGATTATACTTATGAAATGTATCATCAGCCAAGAAGACTATGATTGCTGATATTTTGGGTGATGAGTTATAGTCGATGGACGTTTCATATTTGAGGGAGTTGTCAAAACTCTGGGAAGTAAATCGCAGGCGAATCTTAATGCTCGAGTAAGTGAGACATTTTGATTTTGGAGAAAAGATTTGTATTTTGAATATCAAGGTTATGAATATCGGTGTCCTTTAAGAAATGTGAATATTATTACTGATAATTAAATGTCGAGAATCTTCGGCTTGGATATGTCTTAGTGTATCATAGGAGTTATTGTAGGGTGAATCTCGAGTAACTCCTAATATTTTAGAGAAGGGGGTACTCTGCCTTTGATTTTAGGAAGGAGAGTTGCCTTTTAAGTAGTGAGGTCATGGAATTATGAGATGACAAGCCCTCACCGTTTCGGTTTGGAGGTTGTTAGAGTAGCAAGAATTAGGGATATCATTTGGATAATTGTTAAATTGGCAGACTAGGATAGCCTATTTATCGTGATTTGGATGATACATTTGGATAGAATAAGTTGGCTCGCTAGTATGCCAATGGAACGATAAGTTGCTAAGTATACAAGTTTTGAGGTTTTGGTGGTAACTTGTGATGGTGTCGAAATTTTTAGATTACTACTTCAATTGTGTTCCCTATGTTGATTGTAATCTAATGATTTTAGATTTTCTCTTAGTTGTATTAGTATCCTTGGGATTTTTCATAGGCCTATAACTATCACGAAACCTAGGTGTCTGATAGGAGTCAATTGATGTAAATTGTAAGAAGATATTTAATATGCAAATAAATGATTAATCAAAATAGCGGAAGTGTGTATGACCTCGCAACTTCTATAGGTCTCAGGATATGATTGAGACTTAAAGTGAATGACCATATTTACAACATAGATATTTGCTAATTAGCTGATAAGTTTCCCATTCATTGTCGATTTGGATCATATGTTCTAGGGATATGTCGGTTTGTCGACATACCAATGAAATAATGAGAATATAAAGTATCTCGACTTTGAGGTTTGATTGCGATTTGAGATTTATGTCGAAATCTTAGCCAAATCCAATTCTCTGTAGGAACCTGATTAGAGAATTTGGGTGTTAAGTTAAATTATATATGGTGGTGAATTACAATTGGATGATTCACAGTTAGACAATTAATTAGAGTTGCGTAGTAGAGCGTGTGAACCCATATAATTTAAGGTTCAATTTGAGGTTCAAAATGAATGATAATTTATGAGACTTAGAGTAAATTGAAGTAAAAATTATTAGCCCGTTTGAAATTTTACACTAAGCCGAAAAGGTAGTCAATAAATTTGATTTGCCTTCGAACTTGGTGGATTAGCATGTAATCTCTCATGTATCTTTGATTGTGGAAATGAGTAAGTGATCTAGTTGAGTTGCCATCGGAAAATTAAAAATTCACCTCATAATGAGGTTTCAATTTAGATTTTTGATAGAACGCATCGGATAATAAGGATCAGAACAATTTAAATGGCTAAGGTTCTCTAGGATAAATCACTTAATCGAGGAAGTGACTTGGGAACGCTAGAAAGAATCTGAAAAGCTTATCCCGATTTTTAAATTTTAAGGTTTGTTAAATTTTGAGGATGTAATTTTTATAAGTGGGAGAGAATATAATATTCTAAATTTTTATCTGATTTAATTAAAATTATTTATTATTTTTGATAATCTAAGTGTGACAAAAATAAATTAAATATTATAAAATTTTGATTGATATTTGAGTCAATTGGGTCGACGCCCGAAGTGCGCCCATACTATTACTCGTGTATCGATTTGGGATTTAAAATATAAATAATAATAATAATAATAATAATAATAATAATAATAATAATAATAATAATAATAATAATAATAACAACAACAACAACATAAAGGAGAAGGGAGAAGAGGGTCGGCAAGAGAGAGAGCATTGGAGGGTTAGGGTTTTGTTTGCAGCGGTATGGAGGAGTGTTCGCCAGGGAAGAAGGCGGCGCTGGGGGTCGGTGGTGGCCAGTGACGGCTGCTTGCGAAGGTGGCCAATTGGCGCGACGCAGCTCTAGCAGAAGAAGTGCGGGTGGCCGGTGGCAAGGAGAGAAACGTGCGAAGGAGAAGAAGAAAATGGAGGTCTTCAGGTCCGATTTCGGCTTGTGGCGAGTTGGAAAAAACATAGAGCACGTCGAGGCAAGTGTTCTCATGCTCACTATTTGCTCTCTTTTGATTTTTATTCGTTATCCATCGGGTATTATTGTTCTAATACTCACCCAAAACGTGAAAATCATATAGCCCATGATTAACGTTCAATAAATATGTAGTTATTTGTCCAATTTGTTACCCAAATCGTTCAGTTTGGTATCGTCAAACCTTAACCCACGCCCAAATTCGGGATTTCCATTTCTTCCTTCGTATTATGTTAAATTGATTCCAAAGTATGAATCACCATGTCCAAATTGTATATATATAATTGCCGAACATCCAATCTCATAAGAATCAACCCATTTGCGGCGTCTGAACGCTCTGAATGACCAATGTTACTCTTCACCCGAGATATAATGGAAAATTTACATGTTCCCACCCCATTTAAATGTTATAGAAATTATGTTTAATTGTTTATGTTTAAATGTAAGCCTGAAAATACGTATTCGTGCACTGTTTGCAATGAAACGGGCTTCGGAGGACCCCAATGTGATATTGGCTCATCGGTGGTAAGGAATTCCAATTTATCTCATGAATTTTGATAATCATGCATGTAAATTGAATTGTTTAAAAGGCTTCAATCCCAAAGAAAAATAAGAACCGAGCAAGTAATCATAGGAAAATTCACAATGTGTGTATGATCAAATTGATCTCCCTATTGGAGATATTGTGAAGGAATTATCTAAAGGAAAGATAATAATCGTACGTGTGATTGGAGAGAAGTTCACAATATGATATGTGAATGATTGAATCTCCGAAATGGTGGGAGATATTATAAATTGGATGTGGCGGATTTTCCCTCAAATGGAAATGGAATAATAAAACTAGGACCACAGACTTATGTTCATTGAGTAGTATTCTCTGGCTTGCCACGTCTATCATGGTGGAAACCCGAGGAATAATTTGGTTGAGTATTCTGGCCGCTCATGGGAGCAGGCAATGTATATTGTATGCCCTAGGATATTATTATGGAAGAATGAGAAACTACCGTGGTACCTTAGGAAAATTGGACGTTTATCGACTCGTCTACAGGTATGATATGTAGATGACCCCCCAGTTGGGTCTAAGAATAAGCCCTCACGGCCTTAGATCATGTGGAGTATCATGATCATTTCCTCATCCTCTCGCATCGTTAGTCAGTACGGCCTATTCGTCCTGGTCCACAAAGACTAAAGTGAATAATAAATGCGCTAAAATATGTTAAATGGCAATTGGCATTTCTAATGGTTCTTTTTCCCTAATGCTCCTTCTGTATCTACAAATACATGTCACTTCCATCCCTTTTCCATTTCCTTTGTTAATTATTATTTACTAGTGATGTATGCTTACACTTTTCGAGCTATACATTCACCCTTACTATTTTCTCCTTTCAAATAAGAGCGCACCGATGCCAGATGAGGCTGAATAGGCCATAGAAGCGTGCTAGGCAGCTGATCTCAAGTGCGGAGCTAGAGGACGTAGCTTGATCTTTATGTATGAAACAGGGACTTTGTATTTAAATTTTGGAAACTCAGAACGATTATTATGTAGATGATGTATGGCTATTTTTCACTCCATGTTGTTGATTTTATTCTTCCACATGTTTCCTTTGTGGGTATGTTTGGGTTTCTAGTTAGCATTCTCTCTGTACCGGCGTCGTACTTGAGTTATGACGTCGGTGCCACCTGAGGTGTAGTGGTGGCTGTGATGTTCTATGGTTTGTGTGATAATACTTATGGATTATTGTATAGAGTTGATACATGTATTTGTATTTTTACAAATGTCTGATTTATAAACGAAACTCTACCTAATTTTCTATATAAATTTATAATTTTATTAATTATGGGCATTAGTTTATATTAATATTGACAAAGGTTATTTAAAAGAATAACTCGGCCCGTCACAATTGGTATCAAAGAAAGGCATACCATAGTAATGATTTAGATCTTATGCGGAAGCCTTGGTTAAAGCAAGATAGATTGAATAAAGTAGTCGAAGGCATAGAGTGACTAAGAAAAGTCAAATAGTTCTAGTTGCCCTAATTTATACAACATAGGCTAAGATTTAGTCAGAATTAGAAAATATGAGTGGTTGCTAGGTTGCGGTACCCTAAGTTGGTGCCTTAGCTGAGATAATTTGATTAACTTAGGCTAGAACTAAGTTAAAAGTTAATGGATAAGTAGGGATGTATAGTTTCCAATATCCAAGTTTGTATCTAAGTGGTGAGCTAATTTGTGTTGACTTGTCCCAGGAAGGATATCTGTGGTCGATCGTGCTACTTAGACTAAGGTTGAGACGTGGAGGTGGTCAACCACGTGATAGCAATACTGAATATCTAAATCTGTTAAATGATTCAGTGGGACTTAGAGATCTTAGAAGGCATTGTTCGGACGAGAACCGAGAGATGGGATATGGAAGGAGAATACCTTAAGGATTGACTTAGATTGAACTTGGTCTGAGGATTAGAATTAGGAATGCTTAGATAGTATGGTAAGAGACATGGATAAGGCGAAACCATGAGCTTGAGGTCCGGATGACTCAGACTCGATTCTGGTGTTTGTAAATCTGAGAATGGTGAATTGTGACCGGTATAATAATGAACAAGTATTTGAATTCTAAGTGACTCAAATTCTGTGGAAGTTGAGATGTGGATCATAAGTATTGAAATAGTGTTTGTGGTAGCCTAATGCTCAGGAAGGTAAGAGGTATTGCAGGACATCCGCATGGGTGTTCTTTAATCGATAGGTATTCTTCCCGACAAGTAAAGAAGCATGATTCTGATTGTAGTTAATTCGATCGCAAGATTGATGAATGTCCTTATCCATGGTCGGATGGTGAAGAGGTTTAGTATTTTGAATCGGGATTCTAAGGTGTTAACACAAGGTGTTAAGTGTCGCTTGCTGTGATTGATGGTAAGGCTCTTGGGTTTGATATTGTAGCCTGGTATCATTTCAGAGATTCTGAACCTATGTTTTCATGTGTTTCCATGTTATGTGTAATTTGAGAATCTAGGCTTTGCAATTGTGGCATAAAGATTTACGACACTTTTGGGTCCGTAGAGAAGATTGGTTAGGTGAATATGATTTATTGTGTGGTGTCAATTTGAAGTGACATTAAGGAAGCCTTGGCCGATAAATCATCGAGTTGATATGACTTGGAATGGTAAGCACACTATGTTTCTCCATCAAAATTGTGCAAATTTGGCTATGAACCTGAGTTACTCAAGGTATCAAGAAATTATTATCGTATTTCCTATACGGCATGCTATGAGGATCTGTACTAAGTTTATCTAATAACGAGATCACACTTAGAAAACATTTCGTGGACACTAAGAGACTTTGGTTGCATAAACATTCAAGGATAAGATTAGGTTGGTTGATCTTGGATGAGTAGATTGGGACTGTTGATATCAACATCGACCATTAAGGACCTCATAGTTGAATTGTTTGATCTTTGTACAGGCTTGATGATTTTTAAAGATTAATCTGTGCCCATAGCATTATTGATTGTGGACAATTAAGACTGTGCTTGAGATAGCCACCGAGATAAGAACAGGCCATTGCAAGTTCTGATGACGTTATTTTATGGGCTGGATCTTTTGGCCATAATCAGGCCAGTATTGTGGTGGCCTCATTGATGAACTCAAGGACTTATAGGAAGAGTAATACTTGTTTGTAGACAGTGTCATGGAATATGAAGGCTGTTAGCCGTGTGATCAGTTGAGGTCAGACTATGGGTTTGATAAGAAAGGAGTTGTATTGGATCTATGGCTTCCTCAATAGCACGAATGTGGTCTCGTGGGGATTTAAATGATAGTTAACGTAAGGAAGACTGAGTAACGCCGCATGAGTGCACAGTTTCCTTGGGTTTAGTTGTGTTTGATAAGATACTCACTAGATGTCCCTTGAGGTTCTGCAATGCCCGCAGAGTCTAGGCTTAGAAACGATCAGCATCCATAAAAAATAGGGTATGTAAAAATAACCATCTAGGTTTGAATGATAATTTTTAACTACGTCATTCGGGTTGATCCCTAATGAATCATGTGTATTGTAGTAACAATGTTGCATGCATCATTGTCGGAGGATACCCTCTTAATAAGTGGGGGAGGAGCGTATGATCTGAAATTGTTTTACCCGTAATCGGGGATAGCCGGTGAGGTCCTTGTTTTGAGGATTTATAGATATTGTTTTGAGGAAATTGTATTCAAAATGTTAAGGATACACAATTATGAAGTAGGAAGTCCTCACGGTTTTGTTTCAGAAAGACTAGAACAAACCACTACTCAAGATTATAGAGGACGTGTTTGAACTAATTAGTAGCTCATCGGAATGTCAATAAGATCTTGAGATAACTAATTAATTGAGTTTGAGGTTCTAGGAAATTGACCTAGGGCTGTATGAATTTTCGGATGATTGTTATAATTTGAAATTTCTAATCTTGCTTAAATTTGATGATTTGTGGAGATTATTTTCATAAGTGTGGATATCTTGGGATTTCAGGCCGTAGAACCTAGATGTATATTATGGAACATGTATTTAGTAAGGAGATGTCGGCTTAAGTACATACCATCGAAATAAAGAGAATATAAGATGTTCCGCCTTTAAGGTTAACTGTTATTTGAGGTATGTTGAAATCTTAGCCAAGTTTGATCAGTGAACTGTGAGTGTCAAGTTAAATTAAACTTCGTGATGGATCACAATCAGATGGATCGTAGTTAGAAAACTAATTGGAGTTGTGTAGCGAAAGTTTCAATCGAGTCGGATAAGTGGTTAATGAATTTGGTTGCCTTCGGACTTGATGATTTTAAATCTTGATAGAACTCATTGGGTTATAAGGATTAAGATAATTCTAATGTTTAAAGATTACAAATTTGCAACCTTTAATTAAGAAGTGATATGGGAACCTTAAGACAAATGTAGAAGAGCATTATTCCATTAAGGAAATTAGATGATTGTTAAATTTCGACGATAAAATTTCTATAAATGGAGGAGAATTGTAAGATACTGATTCTTAAAATATCATAAAATCTAGCAAAATAAATATAATTAAGTTTGGGATAAGAAAAAATCGGGAACTTAGCCTTAGTACAGTAATAGTAGTATTGAGCTCACTACAGGCTCGAGCTCAGCAGAAGGTGCCAAAAATAGATTGTCCCGAAAGGAACTACACTCGCCGAAAGTTGGAGCACACAAGGAGGTGCAAATTTCCCGAGCACTTGTGCTCGCCGTGTGCTCACCGGGTGCTCGAGTGCATGGTGCCGGCCTGATGCGCGCTCAAGCGTGCGTCTAGAATGTTCAGCACCGACTTCAAATTTTTGCATTTTTAAAGGGGTGAGGGGGCTGTTTGGGGCTCGGGAAGAATACCAGAAAGCATGGGAAGAGAGAGAGAGGGAGGAGGAAGAGAGAGAAAGGAGCAAACAAAGCTTTTCGAGTCCGATTTTGAGTCCAAGCTAGTTGGAGAAAACGTAGAGCATGTTGAGGCAAGTGTTCTCATACTCACTTTTTGCTCTATCTCAATTTTTATTTGTTTTTCTTCAGGTATTTTCATCCAGATATCCACCCAAATCATGAAAATATGTAACCCATGCTTAATGTTCAAGAAATCTATAGTTTATTCTTCGAATCGAGCTCCGTATGATTGTTTTGGTATCACCAAACCCTAACCCTCGCCCAAATTTGGATCACTATTTTTTCCTTTGAATTATGTTAAATTGATCCAAAAATATGAATCACCACATCCCAATTATATATATAAATCGACCGGATGTCCGATTTCACAAGTTATGACCCGTTTGCGGCGGCCGGAAGCTCTAAATGCCCCCAGTTACTGTTCATCCAAGACTGAATATAAATTTTGCATACTTCCACCTCCGTATTATGTTAAATTGATCCAAAAATAAGAATCACAACATCCCAGTTATGCATATATATCAACCGAATATCCGATCTCACAAGAATCGACCCGTTTGCGGTGTTCGGATGCTTTAAATGTGTACTATTACAATTCATTTGAATATAAATGGGAAATTTGCATGCATCCACCCCATTTAATTATTATGAAATTTATTTCTAAAATTTTATATTAAATTGTAAGCCCAAGAAATAAATGTTTGTGCTCCATTTGTAAAGAATTGTGCTCCGGAGGACCTCCTAGGTGAAATGGCTCAGTTGTGGTAAGAATTTCACTCTCTTTCATAAATTTTGATGTCCGAGCATATGAATTGAATTGTCAAAATATTTAAAGCCAAAAGAAAGATATGAATCGTACAAGTAATTGGAGGAAAATTCACAAGGTATGATATGATTGATTTGATCTCCCAGATGGAGATATGTGATTAAAATATGATCTCCTGATTGGAGATAATGTGAATGGAAAATGATGGATCCTCCCATTTATATGATCTCCTGATTGGAGATATGTGATTAGGACAATGGACTCATATTCATTGGGTAGTATTATCTGGCTTCCCATTTCCATCACGGTAGAAATGCAATGATTACTTTGGCCGCATATCCTTGCTGCTTATGGGAGCGGGTGATGCCTGTGACATGCCTTAGGATACTATTGTGGAAGGACGAGTATTGCCCTAGTATCCCGGAGAAATGGGGCGTATCATTATCGTTATCGACTCGTCTACAGGCATGATATGTAGATGACCCCCCAGTTAGGTCTAAGAATAAGCCCCCATGGCCTTAGATCATGTGGAGTATCATGATCATTTCCTCGTCTTCTCGCATCGTTAGTTATACGACCTATTGACCCTAGTCCGCAAAGACTAAAAAGAATAATAAATGTGCTAAAATATGTTAAAGGGCAATTGGCATTTTTAATCGTTCTTTTTCCCTCATACTCCTTCTGTATCTACAAATACATGTCACCCCCATCCCTTTTCCATTTCCTTTGTTAATTATTTTTTACTAGTGATGTATGCCTACACTTGTTGAGCTGTACGCTTACCTTTTCTATTTTCTCCTTTCAGATAAGAGCACACTGATACCCAACGAGGCTGAAGAGGCCATAGGAGCATGCTAGGTAGCTGATCTCAAGTGTGGAGCTAGAGGACGTAGCTTGATCTTTATGTATGAAATAGGGACTTTGTATTTAAATTTTGGAAACTCATAACGATTATGATGTGGAAAAGATGTATGGCTATTTTCAGCTGCACGTCATGGAATTTATGCTCTTGCAGGTTTCCTTTGTGGGTATGTTTGGGTTTCTAGTTGGCATCCTCTTTGTACCACCGTTGTACTTGAGTTATGACATCAACGCCACCTGAGGTGTTGTGGTGGCTGTGAAGTCCTGTGGTTTGTGTGATAATACTTGTGCATTATTATACATAGTTGATACCGGTGTTTGTATTTTGGTAAATGTCTAATTTACAAATGGAACTCTATCCAATTTTCTACAAAAATTTATAATTTTATTAATTTGAACATTAGTTTATGTTAATATTGACAAAGGTTATTTAAGAAAAATAATCCGGTCTATCACATCGAGTATAAATCTGTGCTCATCTAAAGGCAAGAAAGGCAGCAAAGAATGAGTCAAATGCTCAACAAGTATAATATAATTAACAATAATATGCAATATATTCAAATATAACAAGTAAGGAGACAGGAGCATGATATATGGTGTATAGTATAAAATATGAATAAATACGTTTTCATAATATAAATAACTTTTCATATTTTATTTTTCTTCTCTTAGAGTTTCAAAAAATATATAAATTTCTTAATCTTTGTAGATCATGGCCAGTAGACCTTACTAACAGACGGTGCGGGATAATGAGGAAATGAATGTGTTTGTTTCTACATATTCTAAAGCGCATAACCATGCAATTCAATACTCCGTGGCAAGTGGTATACCTTTAACGCGTTATACCGGGCCATAACACATATGCCACCATGTTTCTCATGGCCCAGAGGCAGTCATTGTTCTTCCACAGTAATATTCTAAGGCATGTTAAGGAATATCACCCGCTACAACACACGACTAAGATAATCTTTGAGTTTTCACTGTAGCATGCTGGGAATATTACCCTCTAAAATATAAATTTGTGGCCCAGGTTTCACCATTTCATATTCTTTGAGGAAAAGTCCAGCAATATTCTTTTATAAAGTTCTCACTCTGGGAGAATAAATCATATATATATCAAATTGCGGCATTACCTTTGTATACTTATATATCTTGCTGAATTCTTATATACATATACGGATAATCATTTCTTGTGAAATTAAATCTTCACGTGACTTTAAAAATATGCATAATTTAACGTGATACTTTGGAACAATCAGGAAATCCTTACCGCATCGGGCCAAACATAACTTTAGAACTTCTGGATGGTAATTCATTCACAAACAATTTACAACAATAGTTTTAGAATATACAATTGAATATATACAATTACATATAATTCAAATACCAATTAAACAAAG